>JAOXYD010233193.1:0-17800 GCA_028565735.1 Pinacopodium congolense
TTAAATATCATATCGTATTCAGATTCTTGATTAATAAGTTTAATTTAAATATATGTTTTGATTAATTACACATAAGAGAAAATAGGTAAATAAAATTACCACTATAAATGCTTAAACAATAACTTAATTATTTTTAGTATTGATGATCAACACAAGTTCAATAACGGAGGAAATCGAAAACTAAGATTTATTGTTATTGATTATTAAACTTTTATTGTTTTGTTATTAGTTTTTTTTCAATTTAATATTCCAGTTAAATGCTGTTTAATCAATGATTTAAAACCTCCCCCTTTTACTATGTAACTACTAACATTGGAATTCCTTGTGGAAACGATCTTAACTCTCAACTACTATATTAATTTATGTTGTAAGAAGTTCTTTTTTTAATATTTAGTCTGTGACAACATTCACCAAATTTTGGTACTGTTGCCGCAAAAATTTTGACGGTGTATGTATGTTAAGCGTTTTAATCAATCTGAAAATTTGCAGTACAATCATGAGGTAGAGAAAATAGTAAAGGCATTAAGAAAGCAAACGAAAGAAAGATGATAAGTATTAAGGGAGGAACGATAAAGAGAAAGGAATATGATTACCAATCGCACTTTACGTCAACTGGTTGCTCCAGTTGAGAACCAACAGTCCCAGTTAAAGAAATTGTTAGTTTATACCATGTTGGTGAAAAAATGGTACGATATGAATAAATATTGTATCAAATTAAAATACCGAATTGTACCAATTTTACCAGTTTGTATCGCCAATTTTATAGCGATTCTGAAATATTGACATAGAACCGAGACCGATATGCAAATTTTATAAAATTCATACAACTTTTTTTTACTAGGAGGGGATATGTTTGACTAGTCACATTTTGACTCTTTCCTTAGGGCTATTCATAACTGCACCCTGTTCATCCCTTAACGGCACCCTATTCATCCTTAACCTTGAGACTGTAAACCGAAGTTAAAGGCTGACTTTCAATTGATTTTTGACAAAACTTCTATCTTTTTAGCCCAATCTCCATCTTTAAGATTCATCATGCAAAGTAAACATAATAACAGATAAATTGAATATTTAAGTACTAAAATAGGGTTACATTGACATCAAATAACAATAAAAATTAATATAAATTTAATGCCTAACACAATCCAAGGGAACAATAAAAGGCTATTAAGCTTTGAAGTGGGGAAAAGTTTAAAGAACCAACAGAGAAGGAGGTCAGACCCCCTTGTTGTTGGTTTTTTTAAATAAATTCAATTAATCCAAATTCATTCACAAATTAATGCTTGGAAGCATAAAATTCCTTGCATTTTCAAATTAAAACAACAATGATGGTAAGTGCATCAGTCAAAAGTCTTATATGGAAATAATTTAGATCTAAGTTATCCTCCCACTAGGAAATCCAAATTGCAAGTATTAGGACAAGTTAGGTCACAATTCTCTAAAGATTTAATTTAAGATGAATTTTAAAACAAAATTTACGAAATGAACTTAAAATGACAAGTTATGCAGAATAACTTAATTGGATAAAAAAATATTGCTTAGTTAGATGAAAGGAGAAAGAAGGATTAAAGGATTGGTGCTAGGGTCACCTCACTCAATCAAAGCATTTCGATGGTTAATACAAAACTTTTTCTCTAATTACATAAGTTGAATTTAGTTAGATAAAAAAAGAGAAGGAAATACAACCAATAATTGCTATGTTTAATTTGATGAAATTGCTTAAGGATAGTTAGATTAAAAAAGAGAAGGACATACAATCAATAATTGATCCAAATCAATTGAAATCCACTCGTTGAACCCACATGCAAGCTCTTAGGACTCCAGTCTAGCAAGTGTCCAGATTAAACCAACGAACATGAAAATCTACAAGAAAATCTAACTAGAAAATGAAAAATGAAGGTTTAGAACCCTATATGATTCTCTCCTCTAATATGCAAAATCTCTCCTTTGGGTTTTTACACCTTTTCCATGATTCACTGTCATTTTGGTTAAGTTTTGGCTTGATTTTAAATGAAACGTTATGTCCAGAGAGTAAAACGGTGCCTTATGAACTGTAAAACAACATCGTATAACCACTGCCGTTTAACCTCCAAATTCGAACTACAATGGCACCTTGATCAACATTAATTGACATTGTTAAATGATCACTGTTCACTATCGTTTAACTCCTTGTCAGCTACATATTTGCTCCAAAATCACTTCAAAATCCTGTAATTTGCTCTGAAAACCAAATGTTCTTGAAATTAACAATAATAAATCACAAATGGTGCTTTTCATACATTAAATGGGCAAAAACAAAGCAAAATATGCAATCAAAATCTATAGAATTTACCTATCAACAACACCCAGACACTTGAATTATTGCTTTTTCTCAAGTAACTCACTTAGGCACTCCAATGATAGTCTTCTAAGAATGGCTAAAGGTTAACCAAGAAACTCAACATGACAATCAATATCATAAAAATTCAAGGTTGATAATGGCTTAACTCACATAGTCATTAGACATGGCAAAATCAACTCCTCAAATATAAGACTAAATATCAAGAAATGTATTGAGATCATTATGCAAGCTTGTTAAATCATTAGGTCACTCATTCAACCATGCAAGATCCTCCAAAAGTACCATGCAACCAATCATTCCCATCAAATCACAATTATACTTGGTTAACATCATACCTTCTTCAAACTTTAATCCAATTCACAACCATTCATCTCATACATAAAATGAACACAAATAAGTACAAACGCACTCAAACACTAATGAGCAAAGGCTTGGTTAGGAGGTCACTTGGTCTTGTAGACGTGAAAGTGAACACTTTGTTATGATCACCTCCGGTTACTTAACTAAGCCACCTTTCACCAACTTGTTATTACACCACTCATGGACTTCGACCCGGTGAGGTATGAAGCCAGTAGAGTGAGACATTGGTCAACTAGCTCTCTCTTCTTTCTCTTTCTTTTTTCTCTCTTTTTTTTTAAATTTTTCCTTGTAAGATAAAAAGCATTATACATATAAAACATCATAATGATCATCAAGCATCCATTTTTCAAAGTCATAATATAAATCAAATGTCATCAACCCTCAATATTCACAAGTAGTTGCATAGACTTCCAAATTCACTCACATAATCAAATTCATCGTGTATATATTAAATTCTATTCCAAATTTACATGCAAATCCATTGGACTTTCTATATTAACTTAGGATTATGCAAAAGGAATCAGTTCCATCATATATCCACAACTACAATTAAGAAAATCCATGATCAAACAAGAATTAGTCCATACCAATCATACCAATCACATTCATCACATCAAGATATACCAGCTAACATTTAACCAAACTTAGCATGATTTTCAATCAAAATGATCAAGTTAGCTACAAAAATATGTGCAATAATCCAAGCATGTCACTCTCAACATCAAAATCAACTCATTCCCCCCTCCCTACACTTGAATTGAACATCAAAGAACAATAAAGAGAAAGAGAAAGGAACAATGAAACTTCCCTGAATATGTACGTTGTCGCACTACAACCATCCATGCTAACTGAAAGATAAGAGATCAAGACATAAACGAAGAGTGAAAGAAAAGAGAAAACAAAACACACAAGCGAAAACAAAAGATGACAATTTAAATCTACAGTCATATAAGGTTGGGTTGCCTCCTAATCAGTGCTTCTTTAAAGTCCTTAATTGGAACTTAATGTTAAAGAATAAGAATTCTCCTCATAGGTCCATACCTTTGTTCGAAGTCCTCATATCTAGGATGACTTACCAAAGATGAATGAGTTTTTGCACCTACCACCAATTTGCTCTTCATACCTTCCATTGCTTATATCAGGTACCTCAGTAAAGGATTTTGGCATCCAATCGCTTGCCTGCAATCAAGAATTGTTATACCAATAAAATCAATAAACGGGTACCTAGTTTTCATCATTAAAGCTCGCAACATCAATAGCTTCTTCTTCCTTCTTAATCAACACGCTGATCAGCTCCTTACCACATGTAAATGCAGATTCCTCAGTTGGCTCATTTAGCTCCACTTCTAGACTGGTGGGTGCACATTCTTGCTTAGGTGAGACATTTAATCCATACAACAGTCCTATCTGCGTCACTAAGTCGTGCGAAAGCTGTAAGGCGCTTAATATGAGCATTCATATTGACAAGCTAAGCCTCACACACATATACAAAGTTATAAAACAATATCTTCAATCTTAACTCCCCCTCTTCTTGAAATGATTGCTCTATCTGTGGAGTCAAGTTAGAGATGGGTGCCTCTACAGCTTGGACTTGAGCTTTTGACGCAGCTACAACCTTCTTCAGGATATCTATTGACCTTGATTCCTCTAATCTAGAGATGGCCCTTTGTAGCTCCCTCATTCTTAATTCTTCTTCTTGCTGTTGATAATAGCTCTGAGGAGGCGTCTCAAAGAATCCATAGGCATTGCTCCTGTGGTGCTTATAAAACATCCACTAAGCTCTTCCTTCTTCGACCGAACACTCCACGTTGTTGTACCACTGGTAGTCAAGATGGTCTTGCATATCCATGTCGGTGCCTACCTACGATCATAAAAACAATAATGTGCATGACCAGAACTTAAATAACATAAAACAAAATAAAACAACAAATAAAACAAAGTCTAGAATAATTAACACTAATAACTAAAACAAATAATTAACACCAAACAAATGCTATAAATCATTTTGGTCATTTATTCTATTAATGTGAAACAAGGCAAAAAAAAGTTTTTTGTGTGTCTCCATTATACAAATTTCTATTTCTAAGAAAAAAGAAAATTCCTTACACATTACCAATGTTAACTGCCACCAATTTTGCATGTAAGCAAACATAAATGGCAGTGCATAGCTTATGACTCTCTTGCATGACGTTTAAACTATAAACCTTTTACTTTTAAGGATCAAATTAACAAATCATTTACTATAGCCTCATCACATCTATTTATTTCTCAAAGTATATTCTGCAAGTGATTTGTATCTGCTTTGAATTCTTGAAACTCGTCCTAGAGTTTTAAAAATAAAGGCTTGTGCTTGATTTCCTAATTATTCTTTTAGAAAAGGAAAACTCAATAATGTGTGGGTAGTTAGTTTGTAGTTGCTTGTGGCACATAACTTCAATTGAGATTTAAAATGGTGATGGTGCCTCAATATTACATAGAAATTGCATATTTTTTTACTACTTTTGAACGTAAAGAAACATCTCTCATATGCATTTCTTGTTATCTACATATCGCTTTTAACATGAACCTCATCAATTTGGTTCAAGGGTTTTTTTAATATTTAATTATTAATTTCATATTTTTTGGTCCCAATTAAAGCCTTGAATAATTATTATGAAAATAAATTCTACATAGGATTAATTTAGTTTTAATTGCCTTATTAAAGCATCATGTTTAGCTAAGGAGAGATTAACTGAATAAATAGGACAGAAACCTTCATCATGTTGAGGAATAATTGGAGGTGGACAGCCATAGAGTACTTGAAATGGAGCCATGCCAATAAATGAATGATAGGTAGAGTTGTGCCAAAATTTACCTCAAGATAAAAATGAGCTCCATTTCCAAGGATGAGCAAAAAACCAAAAAAAAAAAAAGTGAAGATAATGTTCAACACATAAATTCACAACCTGAAATTGTCCATCTATTTGTGGGTGATAAGAAGAGCTCATCTTCAATTGAGCTCCAGATAACTTAAAGAATGATTTCCAGAAATGACTTATGAAAGTAAAATCTCGATCACTAATGATAGATTAAGGCAAATTGTGTGACTTTATAATATTCTCAACAGATTATTCAATAATGATTTTACCTTTATATGGATAGGATAGAGCTACAAAATGAGCTAATTTACTAAGGGGAACAATAACCACCAAAATTATATGTTTAACATTAGAAGGAGGTAAATATTTGTGATATAAACTTAAGTAAAATAAATCTAATTTAATCTTAGACCAAACTAATGGCAAGTGCATCTTGTCAACAAGTAGTATAAAATGGTAAGAAATCAAGTATCGTTTCCCTAGGAATTTGAGTGTAATAATAATTCAATTAATATTTAATTATCTATACAACTCTAAATTGATTGATTAAAAGAAATAAAAGTAACAAATAAAATAAAATAAAAATGTTCAATCTAAACACAGGCTAATGAATTAAGAATATAGCAAATAATAATTTAACTAGGGTCTCGAATTTCAATGCGTTAACAAAAAAGAAATGTGTCGTTGTACAAATTTAAGGCATTTATCAATAAAATAAGATATAACCATTAGTCATAGAAATACTTTTTCTCTTTTAAATTCAACTCATTTATTTGATCTAATAGACAAAATGGAATAAAAGGTATAAATCACAAGACATTAAAACCTAAGTTCGTTAGATCTAAGAACCCTCACAGAAGGCTTTAGAGTTGATCAACATCTAAATTCAATCGTGTCACCTAATTCGTGTTCCAATAATTAAAAGCTCATGGTCATAGGTCTTTTAATTATCTTAAAATCTAACTAAGATAACCAATCAAAGAAAGATTAGATTAAGAACTTTAATTAGGAAAAAATCTTCCAATCAAACAATACCTATCAAATCCTAACCTTAACTAAGCAACTTAAGTATAAATATTCAACAATGAAAATAAGAATATAGTATGAAAACACAAATCCATTGATGAAAAACAAGAGTGACTACATAATAAGATAAAAAGATGAAGGAATACAATCAAAATTGGTACAAATCGTTGAGACTCATGCTTTAATCTACCTTCAATACTTTTGAAGGCTCTAATCCACTTGGCCAATGTGAAGAAAGAATAAAAGAAACAAAATCTAAAGTAAAACCTAACTAAGAACAAGAAAAATCTAAAAAATTTCCTCTTCAATCTGTTCTAGCCTCCAAGACCCTCTTTTCTATGTTTAAAAGATGTTTATATAGGTCATGGGTGGCTTGTAGGCTTTACGATGTTTGGTTATAATTTTCCAATTTTTCCCTTAAAAAATATAACAAAAATGACCCCATTTTACTTATTTTGTATAAGTCCTAAAAATTGACAACTTCTGCCATCTTCGCATTTTCTGCTCTAACTCATTTTATACACCCCCATTGACTATGAAATTTAGAATGTAGATTCTTTACATGATGTTCTTGAACTCCATAAAATTTCAAAATAATCTAAGCTCTAAAAGTATACCTAATGCATCAACAAAGTCACCCAGATCAATATTGGTGCTTTGTTGCATTGGTTTATATTAAGATTAAATTCCCATATTAATTACCAAATTAAATTATTGAAGCTCTTTTTTTTTCAAAATTGAGTTAAAACCAATTAACTGGTAAGTATACTGATCATAAGTAATATTGTGAGCATTTTAATATTGTAAGAAAAATGGATCATAATTATCCAAAGAAACCAAATTGAGTGAATAAAGGCTTCAAATTTTGGAAAGAAGACTAACTTTGAAGTTTAAAGTTTCTTAATGGATTACATGGTCAAGGAAATAGTTTTTAATAATCTAAATAGGGATTAATGGACTTGTCTTAGAACTAACTTTAAGTCTTCTTTTGGTTGATTTAAGAGTGGACCAAAACTTAATGGATTAATGATCTTAGGACAACTTCACTAAATCAAGACAAGGTTATGATCAAATCAATGTCTTTTCTCTTACCTTTAAAGTTTAAGGTTTGGTCCACTCTTAAATCAACCAAAAGAAGACATAAAATGTAAGAAGCTTAACCTAAAAATTCATATTTTCAGATTATTGCTCTCAAGATTAACCAATCATTAGTCCTATATTGATTAAAATCAAGTTACTTATTTATTTTCCAATAGATTAAGAGATTGGTCCTCTTCTTTTGATATTTATCTTCTTAATCTCAAATGATTCATTCAAAACAAGCTTTAAGCATTAAAATAAACAAAGGACGGCCATTAATCACGTCTATGCATGTATTCAGATCATCTAATCACCTTTCATCAACCAAAATACGACTTAACCACTCATTTGAATCAAGAAAGAAGAATATCATGCATATAACTCATATTCTTGAATATATAAGTTCAAGAGTAGATTTCAATACAAAAGATAGGGTTAGAAACATGCTTGCAAGTTTAAGACAAATGATTGAAATTTTACAATCCACAAAAACAAGACAAATGATTGAACTTTTACAATCCACAAAAACATCTTAAATTTGCAAAAAAAAATAGAAAATATGAAAAACCCTAGTTAAGAGCCTAAAATTTTGAGAGAATATGAAATTTGATCTAAAAAATGTGCTTCTCTCCCTTCCTCCTTGTTGTTTCTGGCTTCTAGCTCTCAGTATATATGTCAATTGCAAGTGGGAAGCAACTTACCCAATTTGAAACCAATAGGATGGGAGATCCAGTTGAAAATCTGTTGATAGGTATCATAACGGCACTTAAAAGGAATACTATAGTAGGCTATGAAGCCATTTCATTGAAGTCCTCTGTATCGAGAGTAAAATAGTGGTCTAGATGAGCATAACATCAGGTTATTGAGGTTGCCGTTTTAGTCCTGCAAATTGACATTTCAAATGAATTTTTGATCTTTTCTCCATTTTTTGGCTTCCATCTGCATTATACAACATTTATAAACGTAATTAAGTACATTAACAATAAATTGGAAGCAATTGTACATAAAATTGACATGAAATAGATATAAATATGCAATGAAATCAAAACCTATTAGTTCCCCCACAATTAGTTTTTGCTTGTCCTCAAGCAAATAATGTAATCATCAATATCAAATAGCCTATAAGTATAGGAAAACTTGTCTAACTCATGAAACAACGTCTTTGGAAAAATTTCCATGGGTTTTCAAACATTATTCTCCTAAAAAATTGTATATAGTTAATTAAGCATATCAAGTTACAAATAACTTTAAATCACTATATGTTTCATCAAATTCAAAATCAATCACACTTCCATTCCACTTGAAAAATGAATAGTGCTAAAACAAGATGTATAATCTTTCAAAACCATTAAATATCCTTTATTCATTAAAACAAAATTATAAGCCAAAAATATGAGCATTTTGAAGCTTGGTTGAGAGGTTAACTAATTTTATTATACGAAGATGAACATTTTGTCGTAAACATCCCCAGTATATCAATCAAATCATCTCACATTAACTAATTACTAGCTCTACTTATAAACTTCAATCAATTGGTTCGAAGCCAGTGGAGTGAATAAACTCTCGTATTACTTTTCATTTCCTTTCCTTTCCTCTCCTTTTTCTTTTTTTTTTTTCATTTTTTTCATTCATTTTCATTTTTTACAAATTAAATTAAAGCAATGATATGATATTTTAAAAGAAAGCACATTTTTCTTGCCAAAACATGGAACTCATAATGATCAAAAGATGTCATAATCTAAAACATGAAGTAATTTAAAATCGTTTGATCTTTAACATACTCAATCAATCATATATCATTTAAAAGGTGCATAATAAATGAAAAAAAAAAGAAAATGTCCAAAAATTTGCATCAAAATCCAAAAACTTTTCCACAAATTATAGATTATATTTAAAAGATGATAAATTGGCATACTTTAGGCTAAATCAAGCATAAGTGTGATCATCCATTCCCTCTCCCACACTTAAATTGAATATTGTCCTCAATTTTTATAAAAGATATAATAAGCACTTAAACAAGGGAAAAAGGAACAGAAAGCACCTAGATATAAGATAAAATCGCATGAAAATTCATTGAAGGTGCATATTGAAACTTGCTCTATGATGTAAAATAAATTGACATGGATAGCATACTTGAAAAGGAGCAAAGAACACGTGAAAGAAAAAAGTAAAATAAACTAAAGCCAAACACATAAATAGTTAATAGACACTTAAAAAACAACAAGGATCATTAAGTTAAGGGCAACAGAAAATAAAAAAAGAAAATAAACCAACATAGGAATTGACACACAATTAAAAACAAAACAAACAACTAAAAACTAACAAGAACTAAGGCCTCAATCAGGTGGGATTGTAAAGAGTAATGGAAGAAGCAAATTCCATTACTGATCTAAGTGAATAATGTTGAACTTGATGACCATTAACTTTAAATATCGATTGGCCATTAGTAACTTCAAAAGCCCCTTAAGGATAGGCTTGAATAATATCATAAGGACCAAACCATCTTGACTTCAATTTTCCAGGAAAGAGTCTCAATTTGGAATTATACACCAACACCTTTTCACCAAATTTAATATCTCGTTGAAGGATGTTCTTATCATGCCATTTATTAAAATTTTCCTTGTAAAGTTTAGCATTTTCATAGGCATCCAAATGAAATTCATCTAACTCATTCAATTGTAAGAGTTTGTTCTCACCTCTTTGTATTGAGCCAAAATTTAAAAACTGAATAGCCTAAAATGGTTTATGCTTTAATTTGACTGGTAAATGACATAATTTTTCATAAATGAGGCAAAAATAAGACATACCAATGGGTTTCTGATAAGAGATTCTGTAAGCCCATCATGAATCACCCAATTTTAAAGACCAGGTCTTTCCTTGATACATTAATGATCTTTTCTATAATTCTTTTGATTTCTCTATTTGAAATTTGGACCTAATCGCTTGTTTGAAGATTATATGGAGTGACAACTTTATGTGTTAGACCATATTTTGACAAGAGGGTATCAAATTACTTATTACAAAAATGTGAACCTACATCACTTATTATTGCTCGTGATGTACCAAACCTTATAAAAATATTCTTCTTTAAAACTTAACCACTCCTTTTGCTTCATTAGTAGGTAAGGTTACTACTTCTACCCATTTACTTACATAGTCAACTGCAACTAAAATATACTTATTGGCATATGATTTAGGGAAAGGACCTACAAAATTAGTACTCCAATCATCAAACACTTCACAGACTACAATGTTATTCAAAGGCATCTCGTGTCTCCTAGAAATGTTTCCTATTCTTTAACATCTATTACAAGATTGGTCAAATTCAAAGGTGTCCTTAAATAAAGTAGGCCAATAGAATCTTGATTATAAAACTTTATGAGCCGTCCTAGTTGGACTAAAGTGTCCTCTTACTTCTTTAGAATGACAATGCTCTAAGATAGAAGACACTTTTGTATAAGGAGCACATTTTCTGATAAGTTCGTCTCCATAAATCTGGTATAGAAATACCATAAATATCTTCTAACGTCTAAGAGAAACTTCTTTCTTTGTTGATATGATAAATGATAAAGAATAATTGAATTGGCCAAATAATTAATAAAGTCATGATATTATGGCTCATTATCCTTTACTGTTAATAAATGTTCCTCTGAAAACATTTCTTGAATATTATGGTTTTTGCCTTTTTCCATGACTTCTTCATTCAATCTTGATAAATGATCGGTAGTAAAGTTCTCAGCACCCTTTTTGTCTTTGATCTTAATATCAAACTCTTACAATAAAAGGACTCATCTTACCAATCTCAGCTTGGCATCAAGTTTATTCATCAAATATTTCAATGTCTTATGATTAGTGTATACTGTCACCCTCGATAAAACTAAATAAGAACGAAACTTATCAAACTAAAAAACGATAACCAACATATCTTTCTCGGTTGTCGTATAATTATTTTAAGCTTCATTGAGAGTTTTACTCGTATAATAGATTGGAAGAAAAACTTATCTCTTTATTTTCCCTAACACTACACCATGGTGAAATCACTTGCATCATACATCATTTCAAAGGATAAAGACCAATTTAGTGAAAGTAGGATTGGTGCACTTGTAAGTTTAGCCTTCAATAGTTCAAAAGCATGCATACACTTGTCATCAAACTTAAATATTGCATCCTTGGTCAAAAGATCAGTAAGAGGCTTAGTTATCTTTGACAGATATAAAGAAAATACCGAGCCGAGGTCGAAGTTTGAAAAGTTGATATAGGGGGATGGCGTGGAAAAACTTGTGCAAGATGTGGTTTATTATATTTTGGACGCAAGAAGACATCAAGAACCCTAGAAACCATAATTTTGACCGTAGGACACATCCAAGACAAAAGGAAATGGTTTTTGAAGGTAAAAAACGTGAAGATACTTAAGAACAAGGAGGATAATCGAGATTCAACAAATGCTGTCCAGATTTTCTAGCAAATGGGGATTCATCATCTTTATTATTTAATCTTTCTTTAACTTCAATTTGATGATTAATATTAATAATATTTGTTTGAACATGATTACAAATTTCTAAATCTATTTTGGTTATTGTTCTTTAATTATTTATCCAACTTATTCTTATTAATTTAATACATAGTTGTTTATGTTAATTGTTAAGCTTATAATCACGCTAATCGAGAGATTGTTCTAATTTATTTAGGTTATGATGCGTAACAAGAGTCGGTAGCTTAATGGACCTACAATTAACTAATTAATAAGTGATTGATGAGAGATCTTAATTACTTGTTAAATTTTGTTAGGATTACTTTAAATATAATTGCATTATTTATGAGTAATGTTATGAACCGAGAGGTTATAATTGAACTTTTAGGTATTTTAATTGAGATTAATTGGTTAGATCCCAAGAAAGGGTAATCAACTATTGGATATCTAGGATCAAAGAAAGTTAAATCAATAAGGTAAAAGGGAGATAAAGAAGGATAGAACAACCCCTAAGTCTCCACTATTGGTTATCTTCTTTGTCTTCTTTTCGTTTGTGATTACATTTATTCTAGTTTAATTAGTTTAGTTAAATTTTTAGTTTCTATACTAATTTTTTTCCTAAACAAAGTACAATTCATATTTTTAGGTATTTAGAATCAATCTTCATGGGATTGATATTTTTTACACTATAAGTAATAACCTATATACTTATAGCATAGCTAAAACTAACTAACAAGTTTTTGACGTCATTGCCACAGATTGTTATTTTAACTTCTAATTTGTTTTGGATTCTTTTGGTTTAAGTATTTTTAACACTTTTCTTGTGTGATTGCAGGTGCATGAATGCAAAAGTAACTAGGAGCTCAAACAAGCTAGAAGACGCTAAAATTTTAAACATCAATAAGCATGAAAGAGAACTTTGGAAAGGAAAATGCCAAGAATCTCTAGATAAAATAATGGTAGAAGATAGGAATCAAGATGCGTACAAAAGAATTCTCATGGACTTCATGGGGCTTGGTTTCAATGTGGATCTTTAGGGTATTACAAGACCCCCAATCCAGGCCAACAATGTTTTAGATCAAACCGATGTAATCAAACATGTTGCTAATGAATGTTCAATTATATATCTTAACCAGTGAATATCCGAATGCTCACTTGGCCAACTTCTTGGAAATCTTTAGCACCTTCAGATATAATGGCCTATCAGCGGATATAGCAAAGATGGGAATATTCAGTTTTACTCTGAAGAACTGAGCTAAGGCTTGGTGAAACTCTCTAAATCCATATAATGTTATGGCATGGGAGGAGTAGTTAGTACAAGTTTTTCTAGCTAAGTAATTCCATTAACCAAGACCATCAGAATCATCAAGGAGATAATAAATTTTCAACAGAACGAAGGTGAGTCTTTATACGAAGCATGGGAGAGGTCTCAAGAGTTACCGCCACCATAATCTACCAAAGTAATTTATGCTGAAAACATTTTATAATAGAGTAACCTTATAAATAAGAGGTATTATAGATGTGGCAACTGAGAGATTGGTGATGAAAAAGGCAATAGATGTAGCTCATGACCTAGTAGAAGAGATGGCAAATAATAGTTTCTTATAGAGTATAGAAAAGAGTACGCAAACATCTCTTAAGGAGTAGAAGGGTGTTATTGCCATGGATTCAATGACTGCCTTAAAAGCTTAAATTTCAGCATTGTCTAAATAGTTAAATAGCTTATAAGGTACTTTTTCACAATCATTGAAAGTAGTACAACATGGGTGCGATTTTTGTGATGAAAAGATTCATGTAGCTATAGAGTTTTTCCTAATGACTAGTAATGAGAGTCACCTACATAGGAGCATCACAAGGGAGATTAGTACCAATGCTTACTTGAATATATATAATCCAAGGTGGAAGAACCACCGTAACTTCTCTGGGAATAATAACATTGCAAGTACCGATATGAGAGTATAAGAACCACCAAACTTCTAATAAGATAGGTTGGCATCACTTAAGTCAAAGATGGACAAGCTTGTGGATATGCATAGCTCAAAGTTCAATAGTTAAGATGAGAGCCAGAAGAAGATGGAGACCAAATTGTATTAGATAATAAAAAATCATAGCTCTTCTACAGATAACTTAGAGGTTCAAGTTGGTAAACTTGCTACTGTCTTATCAAGAAGGAATGTGGGAAGTCTACCCAATAATACTAAATCCAAATTATGAAAGTAATTGAAGGAAATAAAGTTAAGGAGCGGTCAAGAGTTGGAGGAGCCAAAGGAAAAAAAGACAAACCAACCCAAAGAGGATGACCAAGAGGAGATGGATGAAGTTGTAGAGAAGCCATATGTACCACCACCGTTGTATGTTACAAAGAACCCTTTCCCTCAAAAGTTAAGAAGAATTAGGTGAATGCGTAGTTCGTTAAATTTTTTGAAAAGCCGAAGAAGCTAGAGATTAACTTGTCTTTTGTACATGCATTGGAAAATATGCCTAAATACGATAAGTTCATAAAAAATATCCTAACCAATAAGAGGACTTATGACGGTAATCAGATAGTGTCTCAAACTGAGAGTTACAATTCAATCATCTCCAGCCACCTGTCATCCAAATTGTAGGATACAGATAGTTTTATGATTCCTTGTATTGTCGAGAATCTAGATTTTTCAAATTGTTTATGTGATTTTGGTCCTAGTATTAACTTAGTGCCATTTGCTATTTTCATGAAATTAGGACATAGAGAAATGAAGCTGATATCAATGCTTATAAAGTTGGAAGGTCATTCGATAAAGGAGCCATTTGGAGTAGTAGAGGATGTTTTGGTGAAGGTAGATAAGTTTATTATTCCAGTGAAATTTTTTATTTTAGATTTTGAGGAAGATAAGAGCTATCCATTAATTCTTGAAAGGCCTTTCATGAACACTGGAAGAGCTTTCATTGATGTTCATAATGGAACATTAGTTCTTATATTGATGATGAACAAGTAGAGTTCAGCATAAGAAAAACATTGAAAAATTCACTAGAGGGAAGTCCCTACATGCAGATTGATGTAAGTGAGGAAGAAGAGAAGTTTTGTGAGATACAAAAGGAAAAACCCTTGGTGAGAACCTAAAAACCTACGCCACCATCTAGTGAAAAACCACCTATTTTGGAGTTGAAACCTTTTCCTAACCACTTTAGATAAACGTTTATAGATGAGGACCAAACACTAACTACCATTATTTTCAATCAATCGAATTTAGAGCAAGTGAAGGAGGTGGTAGACATTATAAAGAAGATGATGAAGGGTACAAGATGGTCAATAGCTAATATAAGAGGGGTAAGTCTGAGTATGGTGATGCACAGAATCAACTTGGAGGAAGGTTGCAAGACAAAGAGGGACGAACAAAGGAGATTAAACCTGCACATGATGGAGGTGGTAAAGAAAGAGGTGGTAAAACTCTTAGATACCAATATTATTTATCTTATATCGGATAATGAACGGGTGAGTCCTGTAATCTTTATGTAAATAGTAGATATACTAGTAGTTCAAAATGATTAAGGAGAGTTCTTTTTTGCAACAATGGTAACAAGTTGGTGGGTTTGAATCAATTAAAAGAAGCGTAAAACTACAACTAAAAAGGATCACTTTCCCTTACATTTTGTAGATCAGATGATTAAGAGAGTGGTCGGGCAGGCTTTCTACTATTTTCAGGATGGATATTTAGGTTATAATCAAGTTTTTATATATCTAAATGACTAGGAGAGAACCACATTCACCTGCCCCTATAAGAATTTTGCCTATAGAATAATGTCCTTTGGCCTTTGCAATGCCCCTACTACTTATGAAAGATGCATGGTGGCCACATTCGTAGATATGATCAAGGACATAATGGAAGTGTTTATAGATGATTTCTTAGTCTCTGGAAACTCTTTTGATAATTGTTTAAAAAATTTGGACAGAGTACTTCAAAGATGTAAAAAATCACATCTAGTCCTTAAGTGAGAGAAGTGTCACTTTATGGTACATGAAGCTGTATTTTTTGGATGCAAAATTTCTTGTAAGGGCATAAAAGTGGATAGAGCCAAAATAGAGGTTATTAAGAAGCTTCTATCACCATGCACTATTAAGGGTGTTGAGCATTTTTGGGACATGCTAGATTTTATCATCGATTCATCAAAGATTTCTCTCTTATTGGTTATCCACTTACTAGTTTGTTAGTTAAAGATGCATCTTCCAAATTTGATGATAACTATTTAAATTATTTTGACAGTTTGACATAGGCACTCGTATTTGTTCCAATTTTAAGTTCTTTAGATTGGTCTTTACCATTCAAGAGCATGTGCGATGCTAGTGATCAAAACTTAGGTTATGTTCTAGGACAGAGAAAGGAGAAGAGACTAGATGCTACCCACTATGCCGAAAAGACCTTGACAGTATCACAATTGAACTATACAACTACCGAAAAAGAACTATTAATTATAGTGTTTGCATGTGACAAATTCTGTTCATACCTCTTAGGCTCAAAGGAAATTTTTTATATTGACCATGCAATCTTAAGATACCTATTCACCAAGAAGGATGCCAAGTAAGGCTCATTCAATGGATCTTTTTCTCCAAAAATTTAATTTAGAGATATGAAAAAAAATTGGGGTAAAGAACATAATAGTAGACCCCTTATCACATAGAAAATGTGAGCGATGCAATCAAGCTAAAACATCAATGAACACTTCTCCAATGAATCCTTAATATTGGTAAACAATCTTTTTATTCCATGGTTTCCTAATATAGCGAACTACATAACAAGTGATATCCTTCCCACTGATTTAACTTATCAATAAAAGAAGCAATTTTTTTTAGTGTACTCGTTATTTGTGGGATGAGCCAATCTTACTTAAGTTATGTGATGAAAGACTAAATTATATGTGTGTTCATGAGGATGAAATGCTTAAAATCCTAACTAAATGAAACATTTCATCTTATAAGGTCATTAAAGAGCCTATAAAACTTCACCTCAAGTGTTAGAATACAGTTTCTTTTGGCCAAGGCTATTCAAGAATGGACATAAGTATGTTAAGAATTCCGATCAAACATCTAGGAAATATTTCAAAGTGGAATGAGATACCACTCTCCAAAATTCTACAAGTGAAATTCTTTGACATTTGGGGAATCGATTTCGTGGGACTATTCCCATCTTAAATCAATAATACATATATCCTAGTTGGTGTGGACTATGTCTCTTGATGGGTAGAAAGGGCAGCTACGCTAATCAACGATGGTAAGGTAGTGCAGAAGTTCATTAAATGAATATTGATGAGGTCGTTGCAAGCTATCAAATAATAAATTCCTAACTATTCAAACTATGTAGTAATGGTGAGCTAGGATTGAACCACAAAGAGTCAGGATGCAAATGTTATTTCAAATGTTGCAAGAAAAAGAAAATAAAACACCCTAAAGAGATGAAACCGAATTGAGCTAAAATGAAATAAACACAAAACAAAGAGACAAACACAAAATTTTTTTTAGCAAGACTAATAACAATAACAAAGAATTGGGTTTGAGATATCTTTAGGATGTCAAGATGATCATTGATCCTAGAATCTAAAGGATAGGTACTCTAGTCATGGTGTTAGCCTATAGGCTCAAATAAGCTCTCAAGCCCTTGGTTCTTCTAAATTAGACAATTCTAACAATCT
>JAOXYD010233202.1:0-17799 GCA_028565735.1 Pinacopodium congolense
TTTGGGAGCCTTTGGTTGTTGATTTAATTTTAGGAATATTTGTGTTATTTATTAAGATTAAACCCTACAATAAATTGAAAGAGTGAGTTGGGTAATTGGTGTTAGATGTACAACGAGAGTTAACATTTAATAAACCTATAGATAACAAGGTATTGATTTATTATGAAGAGATTTCGATAAATTGATATAATGCCTATAGGATAGCTTCATATCTAGTTGAATATTTAGGAAAGATTTTACATGTCGAGAGATCCCAAAGTCAATCCTAAATTATTTAATTAGTGACATTTAGTTGCACCTTGAGAGAGGGTAGCTAAAATATCAAGAAATCTTGTGCCAAATATAAATTAGATCAATTAAACCAAAAGGGAACAAATAGGGATAACAACAAGTCCTATTCTTGATTCTTAATTTTTCTCAGAATTTTCTACAGTGTTGGAAATTAGTTGTGTTGCTTATTTTTGCTTCCAATTTTTTTACGTTTTACATATTTATTTTTATTTTATTTGTTTAAATTGATTTCTTGAACAAAGTGTAAGCTAAATTAATAGGGTTTCTAAATAAAATCATCGTGGGATCGATATCTGTTCTAGACTATAAGTACGACTTGTATACTTGCAGTTTTAAGCATACAACTAGTAATTTTGGTTTTACAATTAATCAAAAACAAATAAGTTTTTAGCACCGATGTTAAGGATTGTTTATTTTAGCACCTTTTTTAGTTTGGTTGACTTTGATTTGAGAGTTTTTTATACTTTTCCTTATGTGCTTTCAGATATATGAACACAAGGAGTACAAAATGGTTCAAAGAGCTTAGTAATACAAGGATTCATGGAACAAGAGGCGATGATTTCGTTTGACATGATGACAGCTCTTCAAGCACAACTTTTAGCCCTTAACGAGCAATTAAGAAACTTACAAAGTACATCTTCCTCTTTTATTAAACCTGTGCAGTTTCAATGTGAATTATGTGGGCAGGACAACCATGACACAAATGATTGCTTTTTGATTAAGTCATGGGGATTTGAGCAACCAAGAGGTAACAACCCTTATTCCAAAGATTATTATTCAAGGTGGCAAAATCACCCATATTTTTCGTGGAATACTAATAATGTAGGTGGCCAATTTTCAACAAGATCACTTTGACACTTGGGCGAGTAGGATGGAGAATAAGATGGACAAGATGATAGATGTATTGAACTCTCAGTTTGCAAGGATAGAACGAGAATCAGAAATGAATGGAGGAGAATTAGAATCGGATGGAAGAGAATCAAAAGAAAATAGAGGAGAATCATAAGCGAATAGAGGACAAGTTTGATCAAATTACCTAAAACAATGCTTCATCCATCCACAAATTGGAGGTACAAGTAGGTCACCTTGCTAATACTTTCTTTTCTAGACTTGTAAGTAGCCTACCAAGCCATCTCGAAGCAAATCCAACGGAGCAGTTAACAGCCATCACAGTTATCACAGGAAGGGAAGAAAAGGATCTAATAGAGAAAGCTAAATTCTCAAAGGAGAAGAGCCAAGATAAAGTGGAAGAGAAGGAAGAAGAAGAGGAAGAGTTGCCTAGTGCTAAATTAGAGAAGGAACTATGGCCAAGTAAGCTGAAGCTTGAAAGTGTTAAACAGCATGACCTTTAGAACTTGCTTTAAATCGGGTTAAGTCTACTAGATGCATACTTCATATAGATGAATATGGCCCTTTTTTTGTTAACCCTTAACTTAAATGACATACTTTTATTATCCCTTGCTACCCCATTGAGCTTTAACCTTTTCCTTGTTTCTTAAAAACACCCCATTTTAAAACCAAAACCTCGTTAAATTACCTATTCACATGCTTAGTAGAGTATTAAGTGATGCATTAATTGGTATTTTTTGCTACATTTTTTTAGATGAGTTTAGCGATACTATTACTCTTTAAGCACATTTCATTTAGCTATTATTTTGTTTATTTTTTCGTTATTTTTTATTCTTAAAAAAAGAAGAAGAAAGAAAACAAAAAAGGAAAAAAAGAAGAAAAAAGTAGAGAAAAAAAGAAAAGAAAAAGGAATAACAGTTAGTAGCATCAATAAGTTCGGAGTAGTAGTATTATTCATTTGTTTATCTCAGAAGTTTATCTTTATCATCCCTTTGTGCACTTGATACTTTATGAATGCTTATGATGAACCCTTTAACCCTTTTTGACCCACCTTAACCTTAGCCCCATTACAACCTGAAACAAAAGTCTGATCTATTTTTAACATGTAATCATTGTGGAGAAGAATTAATGTATTAGCAAGCCTATAATAGTGTGGTTTCCTGTAGGAAGTTTGAGCGAAACAGGAACCATCAAACATTTGAGGGAAATGAGTGAAACCGTGAGGAAGATTCATTTTGCATTTATACTTATCTTTGAGCAATGGTTTCATAATTTGAGTTTACTTATGCACACTAACAAAAAGTAGTCATGATATATGTATTAGCTTGATAGTTAAGTTGGTTAAAGTTTGTGGGATTGCATACTTTGATCTTTATGAAAATGAAGTGATAGAATTAATTGGTTGTGTTTGATTTTTTCTTGAGGACAAGTAAAGGTTTAAGTGTAGGGAAGTTGATAATTGTTCTTTAATATGTGTTTTTCTAGGTATTTAGCATGTGTTTCTTGCATTACATGTTGTTATTATTGTGTTTTAAGATTTACTTTGTGTGTTTTTGTTTAGTATAATTTTTTTGTTGTTGTTTTTTTTATGTTTGGTATTAATTTGGAGTAAGTTTTAAATATTTAAGTGTTTTTATTTTTGTTTTTATTTTTTTTTTATTATTTAATTATTAATTTTGGGTTAGAATTAAATCTTATTAGTGTATTCATTTATTGTGTAAGGTTTATTAAAATTGAAATTTAAAGTTGAAAAAAAAACAAAAAGAAGCATGAAAGAAGAATGAAATAAAAGACCAGGCCAAGATCAACCAAACAAGCCTAAACCTACAACCCAACTGGAGAAGAGGCTTGTTGTTGCTGGACTTGAGCTTGGAAGACCACTAGATCGCCTAGAGCACATGGATCCGCCTGCTAGGAGCCTCACCCACTAGTCTGGAGCTAAGCCTGCAAGCTGAAGGCCTGGAGCTGAGCCTGATGCACCCAAGACACCTGAGCCTGGGCCTACTAGACCCGCATGAGCCAGCTCGCCTGCTACTATTCTACTGGAGCCTGCGTCACCAAACCTGCACTTGCCATTTGCTATATGAGACCACCAAGCCAGGACCCTACACCCAACCCGCTTGCTGCTGGACCAAACCCTCCTCCCAGCTGCATCACCAACGCCCCAATCCATAAGACCTGCAACCAAAACATAGAAAACACAAACCAAACCCGTCCAAGCCCTCCAGATTTAAGACATAAAGAAGCAACGGCTAGAAAATAATAAAAACAAAAGGGAGATAGCCCTATTCGGGGAGCAAAAAATAAAAGAGGCGCAGACAGACAGAAAGACGTGATTCAGACAAGTTGAAAGCACAAAGAGGAGGACGCACACCAAAAGCATAAACAGAGACACAAGCTTCGAAGAGAAATAAAGAACAGAAGCAGCAGCCATCAAAAAGAGAGCTACTCCAAGCTCCAAGTCACTACATAAGCTCTAAATTTTCAAGAATTCTTTCAATATTTATTTTGTTCATATTTATTTTACTTTTGTTTTATTTTTATTTTTATTTATCTTATTTATTTATTTTATTTTATATTTGGAAAAATATAGATATGATTGAACTTATTTTTGTTATGTGTGGCTAAAATATTTTTAGGATTTGTTATTTGAATTATTTGGGAACAATTGGTTGTTGATTTAATTTTAGGAATATTTTTGTTATTTATTGAGCTTAAACCCTACGATAAATCGAGAGAGTGAGTTAGGTAATCAGTGGTAGATGTACAATGAGAGTTGGCATTTAATAGACTTATAGATAATATGGTATTGATTTATTAGGAAGAGATTTCGATAAATTGATATACCGCCTATAGGATAGTTTCATATCTAGTTGAATATTTACGAAATGTTTTGCATGTTGAGAGATCCTAAAATTAATCATAAATTATTTAATTAGTGACATTTAGTTGCACCTTGAGAGAGAATAACTAAAATATCAGGAAATCTTCGATCAAATATAAATTAGAACAATTAAACCAAAGGGGAACAAATAGGGACAACAATAAGTCCTATTCTTGATTCTTAATATTTCTCTGAATTTTCTTCTGCAGTGTTGGCAATTGGATGTGTTGCTTGCTTTTTCTTACAATTTGTTTGCGTTTTAATTATTTATTTTTATATTATTTGTTTAAATTTATTTATTGAATAAAGTGTAAGCCAAATTGATAGGGTGTCTAGATACAATCCTCGTGAGATCGATATCCATTTTTTACTACAAGTACGACCCGTATACTTGTGGTTTTGAGCGTAAAACTCATAATTTTGGTTTTACAATTAATCATTCAACAAAGAGATGTAGAAGTATTTTGGGAAGTAAGAACATCAAGTTAGGAAACCCCACATCAATTCTCATGATCAAAGGAGTAATAGAAGATGAGTTATGATGAAAACACTAAAAAAGGACCAAGTTGGGCAACCCATGGCCAAACGCACAGTCGTGGGTCTACCCATGATGAGGATCCAGAGGGAGCTATGGCTAAGCCCAAGGTCTAGCGAGACAAGCCTGCACAAATTACCTTTTTAGGTTAATTTGGAGTATCCTCTTACATCCGGACCTCTACAAGTAGCTGTAAAGAGAGAAATAACAAGTTCTAAGTCATCTCTAAAGGGTTTCGCATAGTATTAAAGGATAAAAAAGGATTCATCTCATTAATCTAAAGATCAAGGATAGGATTTTGCACATCAATCATCAAGGATCCTAGGATTCAAGACCTTACATCATGAGCTTTTCTATTTCTTTACTCTTTATGATTATTTTTATGATTCATATAATGTGTAGTAACTATTCTTCTCATAGGATTTGGATTTTTATAAACTCTAGGATGTAGTATTTGTTGTTGTTCTTGATTTAATAATAGATTTTTAGATTTTATATTAGATTTGTTTATAGAGTTTAATGACATTGATTATGGAATGTTATATGAATGTAAACATCAATTCCAATGTTTTAATTGTGTATACTTGGATTGAGAAATCAGACATATGCTTTAGATCACTCCATAGACATTGCATCTTACATGGGAACCTAAAGATAGATTTACATAATATGTCCACATTAGATGTGAGCTTAGTGAAAACAATAGGTTTTATAGAATAATTTAATGCATTTAATTGATAGGTTAAGATATTAAGAACTTTTACTTGATTTATCAAGTTGAATAGAATTGCATAACTTGAGAGCGAGTGTGATTTATCTTAAGGAACCTATAGTTTAATGAATCTGGAAAACAAGTTGAATCAAGATTAAACAATGAATACAAATACATTCGAAAAGGATTAATTAGCTATATCCTAACTTTGTAACCATGTTTAATTCTTGTAAGTTATTTTAGGAGTTTAATTTTCATTTTTTCTTCAATTTTGTTTATCAAATCAATCAATCACTTCACTTTGATTGGCTAGATAATAAAGTTTGAAATTCACTGTTAATAGCAATTCTTGTGGATTCGAAACTTGAATTCATCATAATTCTATTGCGAAATGATAGGTGCACTTGTCTCATCATGTGTTGTGGTATTATTGAGAGTGATTATTGGTTTACATTTCATTTCAAAAATTAGGTAAGTCCATACAACATCAAATTGCAAGGTATTTAAAGTTTTTTCTTTTCAATTCTTTCATTAGGTTCTAAATAGGGTGTCTAGTTGCTCTAATTAATATAATTATGGGGTATTTTTCAATAGTGACTCCTTGATATTTACTAAACATGAGTGCAATGTGTATGACATTTAATGTTTCTTTAGTCTTCTATGTCTTAAGAATTTAAAGATAATGGATCAATAATTACGTATTATATTGTCTTAAAAATACATTGAATTATGTATATCCATTTTATTTATTTATCTCATTTTAAAACTTATTCATTTGAGGCTTTTCTCATCGTAATTAAAAGAGAGAGAGAATAATTGATGAATTTGCTTCATTGATGTATAAAAGCAAGTCAAGCAACTAAAATCATTGGTTAAGAATGGTGATTTTGGAATAACCAATTCACATGATCACAGCCTTGTTACTAGAATAACTAGTAGGCATATTTTACAACCTCTTACCTCTCAAACCACAACAACACCATTAATCTATTTATGGGGTATTTTTCAATAGTGACTCCTTGATATTTAGTAAACATGAGTGTAATGTGTTTGACATTTAACATTTTTATTGGTCTTCTGTGTCTTAGGAATTTAAAGATATATGGATTTAATAATTAAGTATTATATGGTCTTAAAAATACATTGAATTATGTAATTATAACCATTTTATTTATTTATATCATTTAAAATTTATTCATTGAGGCTTTTCTCCTCGTAATTAAATAGAGAGAGAATAATTGATGGATTTGCTTCATTGATGTAGAGAAGCGTGTCAAACAACCAAAATCATTGCTTAAGAATGGTGATTTTGGAATAATTAATTCCGGATGATCCTGACCTTGGTACTAGAATGACTAGTGGGCAGATTTTACAGCCACTTGCATCTCAGAGCATAGTAACAAACAGAGTAGGATCAGATGACACATCTTTTAGTTAAGTAGCCTCGTTAGAGAGGACCATTGATAATAAAAATGATGCCCATTCTAGCAGATTTTTGAACCCAAGCCATAAAGTTATGAAATAATAGGAATAGGAATCAGATTTAGAATCATCGAATAATTATCAAGTAAAAGTGAATAATTTAGGAATAAATAGGTCAGTTTAAATTAAGTTAAGTCAAATCAATGGGTTGGATTGCATATATGGACACCCACGTATGCACATCTCAAGTTCGATTAGTTATGTTAGTGAAAATTTAATATTTTCTACCTTTTGACTTGAATTGAATGAATTTTAAAAAGTTAGTCACTAAATTGAAAACTTTAAATATTAGACACTAAAGTGAAATAAAATCTAAAAGTTTCATTAATAACAAATTTATTGTTCCTAAAGGATATAACAAGGTTGTGATGGAGACAAATTACTAAGAATACATTTAGTTGGTATTCAAAATACAATTTGATAATGAAACTTGTTAAACCAAAGTAGTTTCAATCATTTACTTTAATGATGACAAAACATTATTATTAATAATGTTTATGATTTTGCTGCTTTTATAAGATAGATTAATGTTTAAAGTGAAAGAATATATTTGTAGAACCTAAGGTAGAAGAGCCCAAGCATTGGATGATCAAGAATAGATAAGGATTGAAGATCAAGTAATGGTCTAGAGTGAAGATTAAGAGAATGAAGATAAAGTTTAGATAGGTTTAGGAAAATGGCTTAAAATGTAAGTGTCCTAAACTTGATTCTTAATCAATGCTTGAAAAGGGCTCTCACATTTGCATGATACATTTGCATATAGGCATATAAGATTTGAATTGTGGTTTTAGTGCTCAATTGAAATTGATTATAGCTTTGGCATATTAGGAATTTAAATTACAATAGCATATAAGCTAAATTTTGCATAATCAAGTAGTAATATGATTAATTGTTTTAGTGTATGCTTTTTTATGTGTTTAAGTTAATTGAATTATTACTTGGAGTTGTTTAAGTATATTTGAATTGGTTTGTGACATAGTTGTGATGTGAATTTTTATTTATAGATAATTTATGAAGTTTATGAAAAGGTTTTAAGTTCTTAAAGAATGAAAAGTTTCATAATCAAGGTAATTTTTATGTTTTAAATGAATTGAATGTTTTTATAAGTTGAAAAAGCCTTGAATTATGTTTCAAAAATTGTTTGAAGTATTAACTAATGCTAAGAATTTATTTGAAAAGGATTGGATTTGATTTGAAGCATTTTTCATGTATTTCTGGAATATATACAATAGGTTCAAAGGCTATACGATGGGCTCCTAAGACTCCCGTATTGGGACTATTTCCAGAGATCTATACAGCGGGCTGAAGGGTGCTGTATTTATCTCAAAGACTGTCGTATAAGTCTTAACACGTAATGCGTAGTTTCTTTTTCAGGTTTTGCAACCGTTTTTTTATCTCAAATAGCTAATTTTTGTTTCTAACGTCTCAATCCTATCCTAACACTATAAATATCATTCCTAAACTATTTTAATAGGTTTTAGATGCTCTAAAAAACAAATTACAAGATAAAATCTCTCAAATACTAAAAGCTATCATTATTTTCTGCACTATTTTTATTCAATTTTGATTTTCTTGTTTTAAATCCATTTCTAGTGCTATAAAATTTATGTTTGCAGTTCATTTAGATATAGAAGAGTTTCACTAAGCTTGCATTTGGTTTTTTAAGTTTCTATTTTGTTTTGTTCAAGCTCACAAAGCCACTCACTCTAAAATTGTCTTTATTTTGTTTCATCTTCCTTGTTCTTCAATTTTGATCATACAAAATTGTTTTTCTTACTTCAAATTATTATACACAGTTTTTTAAGGTCTCAAGATTCCATTAAACCCTTTACTTTAATTTTCAACCACTCAAAATGTCTGTTTGAGATAAAAGAACACAGGTTGTTTAAATCTGTCAACATTTCTATACAACTCCTTTGCTCATTTTGATTTGACTTCTAAATCTATTTTTGTTGTTGAAATTTTATTTTTTTTAGTTTATTTAAGGTCTTAGGACCAATATTTTTGTATTTTTTAAAGTGATTATATTGTTTGTTTAAGCTTAATCTTGCAGGTTACCTTAAAGCTGTCCAAATCTAAAAGTTTCTGTTTTGTTCTTGATTTTAATCCATTGGGTTAATGCTCTAAAATTATTTTTATTATAGAAATTTGTTGTTAATGGATAGATTGATGTTGCAATAGGTTTATTGCATCAATTTTACATCAATTGAGTGGTTAAATTCGTGTATATATAAGCTAGAACAAATAGATTGCATATTTTGACAAATTTTGTGATCTTATATTTAATATGATTTTTATATGAAATAATCAAGTTTTAAATTAATCATTTTGATTTTTTATGATCTGTTGAGGTGTTAAGAGGCTTGTTATAATATTTTTTTGCCTCTAAAATTTTCAGAATTGTTTTTATTACATAAGCTTAGAGAAACACCATTAAAGGTGTACTTAATTACATAACTAGGAGATTTGATTTGTGTTTGATGTTGAGTGATTTAAGGCTTCTCTTTTCCACTAAAAAGATTGTTTAAAGGTTGATTTTGGCCTTTAGAAAATAAGATTTGAATTGCATTGATATTTGAATGTGAATTATATTGATTTATGCTATGTATAAACATTAGAGATTGCATAAGGCATTAGCATTGCATTAGTCGCATTTGAGCCCCTTTCTTAGATTGATTTTAATTAGGTTTTATTGAACTATATAAGCTTGTTTTTTAAGCTAAAGGGGGCTTATTTTAGGGGATATCTTTGTGAGATTAACATTGTATAATTTGGAAGTATTGTAAGGGTTACTTTTCATCCATTAGAAATGAAGATTGATAGGTTTCCCTTGACCTTAGAATAAGAATGTGTATAGGTTTCTCTTGACCTTAGAACAAGATTGGATTGGGTTACTCTTCACCCTAAAGTAAGACTGTAAAGATTCCTTTTGGCCTTAGAATCATGATTATTGTAATGGTTCCTTTTGACCTTAGAATCAAGATAGTTGTAAAGATTCTTCTTGGCCTAAGAAACAAAATTGTTGTAAGGGTACTCTTCATCCATTCTAAGTAAGATTAGTTATTAGTGAATTTCCAACAAGTAATTTGAGAGAGGACGTAGTCTATCTTTGAGGTAGGTGAACTGCTATAAATTTCTATGTTTATCTATTTCCTCATCTCTTTATATTTGTAAGCTTGTGTTTGCTTTATTATTGATTGAATTTGTTTAATATTGGCATAAAGTTTGATATATCATTTAGGTTGAATTTTGGTTAGAGAATTCATTTAATTGATTTTAGCCTAAGGTGTTTAAGTTGTTTTAATTTGAAAAGAAATTTTTAAACACTTAATTCACCCCACTCTTGGGTGCCATAGGGCTTACAAAACCTAAGCCCAAGTGTGTATGTATATATATATATATATATATATGTATAATTAACATGTCTTAATAGTTTAAAGGTCAAATACCAAATACTTAATTTTAATTAGTGCAACTTGTAAATTTGTAATGGATGAAAAGGAAAAGGGAGCCTCCTGTCGTTGTAAGAGATGGTAAATCAAAATAATTCAAGGATTCATCAAATATTGAATTTGAGGAAGTTTAACATGTATGAACTGTGTGAATAAAACGATAAAAACTACAACTTAAACGATCACAGTTATGATTGTGCTACTATAATTATTAATTGCATAACTTAATAACCTAAGCTATGAATGTTGAATGTATTATGAATGTAAATGGGTAATATATGCATACCTATGTTAGACATACATATATATAAACATTACTTAGACCACATCAGAGGGAAAATGAGAGCGAATGAAAGAGTCAGAGAGAGAGAGAGAGAGAGAGAGAGAGAAACTTGAGCATCCCTAGTTTGTAGATCGCCGGTTTTGTGTTCCTTTTTCTTGTCGTTATGGCTTTTTCTTCATCTCCCCCCCATTGAACAACCTTATCTCCTATTTCTCTCACCTCTGCTGCCTCAAATCCTAACCTACCCCCACCAATTCCTATCTAAATCCCATGTCTCTCATAAAATGAAAACCCTAATCAACTCCTAAATTCTACTTAATTTACCATTGTTACCAACCTTGCCAAACACTTAACCTTGCCTAAAACCCCTCTTTCTCTATCCCTAACCCTAACCTAGAAACTTCTTTTTCAAAACCTAAAAATAAGATGGTTCAATCTCTCAATCTTTTGTTAGAGAAATCACTAGACTCAGTACATACTTTTAATTCACATAAACTTGCAAGTTCTGCTCTACAGGCTCCGAAGAAAACTCAGCTGCCTAAAACTTGGAAGTCAGTGGTGTCAAATGGTATGGATGATTCTAAAGATGCAAAATCTTTGGCCTACTATCCCCCTGAAATCAAGGATGGCCAAATCATCATAATACCTCCTCCAGAATTAGCAAGGAAGGGAGCGGCTCAGTTTAGAACTACTCTCATAGGCTTCTTCATAAGTAAGAGGAAAGCTTTCCTAGTATTTCATGGAGCTCTTACTAAGTCATGGAAAATTTATGGATTAACTGAGACATTGATTACTAGCTTTAATAAGTTTTTATTTACGTTTGATTTTAAAGAAGGTATGAAATCTGTTTTAGAAAAATGCCCCTGGCATATCTAGGGTAAGCCTTTATTCTTAAAGAAATGGAGTTTGAATGCTGGTGAATAGGAGGATATTTGTTTTACTTCGATCTGGACTCGATTTCACAATATTCCTTATAAGTACTGGAACAATGAAGGGCTGGATCAAATAGCTAGTTCAGTTAGTAAGCCTCTAATGATTGATACCCCGATTGTTAAGATGTCAAAGGTTAATTATGCCAGATTGTGTGTTGAAGTAGATTGGTAGAGAAATTGGTCAAATTCCTTTCAGTTGGCCACTTACAATAAGGCTAGCGATTTAACTTTTAAAGAGATACAGATAGAATATAAATGGAAACCAGAGTAGCAAACTCAACAGAAAATGTAGAGGCCTATAGGGAGACACTTTAAGATTGGAATGCAACAAGAGTTATTGGTAATGAAGGGTCAACAACCAATTCCTAATGATTTAGGCTAATCACCTTTAGCTTGAACAGGTTCCAAATAAGGTTGCACTAAGTATACAGGGAGGTAATCTTGAAAGCAACCCTATGCTAGTCCTAGATGATCATGACAAAGCTAAAGATGTCTAAGAGATTCTAGAGCCTTCAGAAGTGTGGGTAACCCCCTGATTTTATCTGAATTTGATTTGATATCTAATGGTTTGGTAGAGGTCTCCCCAAGTCCTTCCCTAGTTGATGTTGAAGAAGCCGAATTGTCAGTTAGGAAACTAGAAGAAAACCTAAGTCTTAGGTCATTGTTTTAGTGCCTCTTCCTTTATTATTATGTTTTTTTTTAATATTAGAAGTCTCAATAACTCAAAAAAATAGGTAGGTGTTATGTCTCTTCTCAAGTCCTTGTCTGTGTCTTTTGCTTGTTTGATTGAAACTAGGATTAAGTCTGTTGCTCTTTGAATAATATTTGCCTTTCCTTATTTCCTAGTTGGACTAGTTATAGTAATTTATCTTCAAATTCAAATGCGAGGCTTGTGATAGCCTAAAATCCGGATTTCTATTACTGTTCTCCCATCATCACTAATGATCAAGTTATTCATGTAGAAGTGACTTCTATTAACTATGCTTCTTATTTCTATATCACTTGTGTCTATGGTTATAATAATAACAATCATAGGAAGAACCCCTGGTCAAATATTAATAGTATCTATTCGAGTGTAGGCAATAATCATTAGATTTTATATGGGAATTTTAATACTATCCTTTACTCTCATAAAGTTATTCCTCTTAGTCCCTATACTCTATCTGGTATGAATGACTTCAAGGATTGTATAGAGGATTGTGCCTTATTTGATTTAAATTCTAGTAGACCGTGGTTTACTTGGTTAAATAAACAAACCGGTGAGCCTTTTGTCACTAGGAAGTTAGATAGAGCTCTTATAAATTCTACTTGGATTTCTCAACTCCCTAGATCATATTGCTTGAATGAAAATCCAAATGTTTCTAACCATTCTCCTTTTGTGATTAAAATGCTAGTCACTCATCCTAAGAGACCTTCTCCTTTTAGATTTTTAAACTTTATTACTTCCTGTCTTGATTTTCTCCACACTATTGAAAAGGTGTGGTCTACTTTAGTTCTAGGTACTCCCATATACCGTATAGTTACAAAAACTCAAAATGGTTAAAAAAGTACTCAAAGTTTTGAACACTGAGGTTGGAGATCTGAATGTGAGAGTTGCAAATTGTCAATCCTACCTTAATAACATTTAAGATTAAATGAGACAAGTGCCAAATGATCCAATTATAATAGATCAAGAACGAGAAGTTATTAAAATTTTGTTTAAGGCTTTAGAAGATTAGGAGAGTTTTTACAAACGATCTTCTTGCATTAAGTGGCTCAAAGAGGGTAATAGGAACACCAAATTCTTCCATAATTTTATCATTTCTGATAGGAATAAAAATAATATTCACCCTTTAATTGATATAAATGGTCATCGATTTTTTAATTTTGATGAGATTCAAACTCAGTTTCTAGATTTTTTTTCAGGGTACTATTGGGATTAAGAAAGGCTTTTTTTTACTCTAGAGAGTATTTAAATGCTCTATTCCCTTCTCCTATTTATGAAGATCTTATAAATGACTTAATTTCCCCTATTTCTGCTCAAGAGGTTTAGGATGTTTTCAACTCTTTCAATCCTAATAAGGCCCCGGGTCTAGATGGTTCTAATGGTTTTTTTCTTTAATCATACTCGGTATATAGTTGAAAATGATATTATTCTTGTAATTCAAGATCTTTTTTTCAAAATGGGAAGCTTCTTCAGGAATTAAATTCTGCTTTCATTTCTCTTATTTCTAATAATGATAATCCTTGCAGCGTTTCTAATTTTAGACCAATTTCCTATTGCAATATGATTTATAAGATTATTTCTAAAATCCTTGCAAATAAGCTTAGAAATCTCCTTCCTCACATTATCAGTCCCAATCAATCTACTTTTATTAAATGTTATCGCATAAGGGACAATATTATGCTTTCCCAAGAGATCTTTAAGAATTATCATCTTAATAATGGTCAAAAGAGGTGTGTTTTTAAAATTGATCTAAAAAAAGCTTATGACTCTATTCATTGGGAGTTCCTTCTTAATGTAATTCCGTCTTTAGGATTCTATCTGATTTATATTAAGTTGATTGAGGAATGTATTCTTCTCCTTCTTATTCTATCTTGATTAATGGAACTCCTCTTAATTTTTTTTTGGGTCAATATAGTTTGAGACAAGGAGATCCTTTATCTCCTTATCTTTTCATCCTCTGCATGGAGGCTTTTTTAGGAGTTTAGACTCTTCTATTTCTTATAGTAACAAGTTTATTTTCCATTGGAGATGTCCTAAGCTTAAACTCTCTCACCTCTTATTTGCTAATGATCTTTTACTATTTGCCATGCGAATATTGATTCTGTGAGAACCTTATTTGATTGTCTTCGTTTGTATTCTAAGTTTTCTGGGCTTGAAATGAATCTCTAAAATAATAGTTTCTCTTATTCGCTGAGATGGAAGATTTTGACCAACAGCCTATGATCGTAATAGGTCTTCAAAAGGTGATCTCTTTATTAGATACTTAGGCTTACCTCTTTTGACTGGAAGAGATTGTCTTTCGCTTTTAGAAAGAATTTATGCTAGGGTTAAAAATTGGACTAATAAAACTCTTTCTTATACTGGCAGACTTCAGTTAATCATTTTGGTCCTATCTACTTTCCAAGTCTATTAGTCTCTTAACTTCATTCTTCCTACTTCTGTTATCAAAGATATTGAATCTAAGTTAAGGAACTTTATTTGGTCTGGGGTTACTATCTCAAATAACCTTACTAAAATCAAATGGAGTGATCTTTGTAGATTGAGAAAGGAAATAGGGTTAGCTATTAAGTATTTAGCTACTTAGAATAATGTTCTGCTAGGAAAAAGGATTTGGTTTTTGTTTAATGACTTTGAAGCTTTATGGGTCAAATGGGTGCATTCTATCATCCATATATGTAAGCATTCTGGATAATCAACCCTAGTAACACCAGTTCTTGTAGTTAGAGGAGACTGTTACAAGTTAGGGACCTTATTAGAAACCACTTCAGAGTCAAGATAGGAAATGGGGCTTCTACTCTTTTATGGTAGGACCCTTGACATTCGAAAGGCATCCTTTTGGATCTCTTGACTCCAAGATTGATCAATGGATCTGATTTTCCATTGAATGCAAAATTCTCTGATATTATCATAGATAATCGTTGGATTTGGAGTGAAGTTACAAAGGAGACTATCCGGACTCTTGAGCCGTTACCCTATCAACATATGTGTTCCTAAATTGATATATTGGAGTGCTTGGCTAGCCTTACTAATCTTACACAAACTCCTTAGCTTATAAAATTCTGAGACCACCTATTTTAACTGATCCTTGGCATAAATTGGTTTGACATAAGAAAGCTATCCCAAGATGTTTTTTTATTCTTTGGATAGCTTTTCTAAACAAATTGCAAACTAGAGACAAGACTCCTTTTTTAAAAGTTCCCAAATCTATGCTCCTTATGTCTATATGGAAATGAAAAGATTAACCATCTATTTTTTAAATGCTCTTTTTCAAAAGTAGTTTGGTTACACTCCCTTAACCACTTTCAAATCTAGTTACCCTATCTGGTCAACCTTCCTACCATTTTATAGTGGTTTTGCAATCCTCATTCTTAGAGGAATACTGACATAAACACTCTTAACATTATTCTTTCTACCACTATTTATATCCTTTAGACTGAAAGAAATAACCATACATTCAAAGACATAGCCTTGGATGTTGGCAGCATTTCCACCAGAGTGGTTCTTTAAACTATGGAAAATCTCAGCTTAAATACAGTGGAGAGGTATTAGTTTTTTGCCTATTTGTTTTTCTATTGTAATGTTTTGTTGTGCAAGTGTTAATGCCAGACCAAGTCCTTCTGTTATAAACAAAGGAAAGCAACCTCTAATCCCTAAGATGAGATGCAAGCATTTGAGTAGGGAGCTTACTGAGATTAATGAAATGCATATTGGTAGAGGGTTAAAGCAAAGGCCGTTACCGAAGCCTCAACAGATATTATATGTAAATTATTTCAATAAGAAGAGGAAGGTAGCTAGGAGAACAATCCTTGGATTTTCTGATGCTGGGCAAGCTCCACATGAAGATGAATCTTCTGAAGACTCAATAAGTCCTGGTTTCCCTTTAAGGCCAAGATTTTTTGAGAACATGGAAGAGCTTGCAAATTTTTATTGAAGGAAAAGAGCAATGTCAGGTTGTGGTGATTCTGAAAATTAGTTCAAGGCCCATCCAAGATTAATCTAGAAAATTTATCCTCATAGTTTTTGGGGCTTTGGTTTTCGTTTTTATTCTTCTTTGTTTATTATGGTTTTTAACTTTCTCTTGTTCGAAAGATCTCTTTAGTAGTTCCTGCTTTTGACTACCATATTAAGAAGTTTCTCTTATTTTTGTGATTCTACACTTTAGCTTCAGATTTCAGTCCTCCTAGCTTTTCTTTATTTTGTTGTGCTTAGATCAGCTCTTAGCTAGATGAGGCTGGAAGGTTTTTATTGTTTAAATAGTTTTTTTTTGTCTTCTTATACCTTTTCTATACAACATCCTTTTGATTAATCTATTTTCTAATTAATAAAAAAAACATTACTTATCATCTTTATTACATGAAAGTAAAAAATGTTTAGAACCTATCCAAACAAAAAAAAGATATAATAAATAAAAAGCATTTAATTTGGAGATGAATATTTGCACTAAAGTTAACTCCAAAGTTTGTGAAATGGAATAATAGGAAATAATTAATTAGCTGAAAGTATTAAGGAGAAAATATTTGGAATTTTTTTATAGGTTTTATGGTGAGTTACGTGAATCTTACAAACAAGAAATTTTCGGTCTTTCTATCTAATTATTACCAAATTTTTTATTAAAAAATTAAAGTTATATATACAACAATAGAAAAAGAGAATATGAAAGAGAAATTATAGTAAATGAAAGAATTATACTAGTATATGGGTTATCAAAAAGTTTTCAAATAGTTTTGACATTTAAAACTCCATGTTTGATCTGACTTTAGGTCTCCGTTTTTTATTTCTCTTTTTTTAAATATAGAAATCGAAAAAATAGTATAGAAATAAGAAAAATAATAATATAAAAAATACAACACTAATATAGTATAAAATTTCAAAAAAAACAGTACAGAAATCAAAAAATACATCTAACTCAATAAAAACACACAAAAATTAAATTTAAAAATCAAAATTAATAATAATACCAAATATTCTCTTAATTCAAATTACCACAATTTTAACTACTTGTATTTATAAGTTTCGTTTATTATTTTTCGTTGGTGATTTCTTAATTGAAACCATAAAATTGTAATATAGACACTAAAAAACAATATTGAGGTCTATACCCTATTGTTGCAACAAAGAAGACGATTATTTAAACCATGCTAAAACAAATCGAAATTGAATTGGGTAGTATTTGAAACTAATAGAGAAGAAATGGTAGAAAGCCGGGACAACCGCGAATAAGCGAAGAAATAGAGTAACTGCCTCATTTTTTTGCATGGCAGTTAGTTGAATTCTTTGCAAAGAATATGTGTCAAAGAGGCGGTGAATTTCTAAAAGGAAGTGTGTATATGGTAGGAAGCGGCCAAAGATGGCCGTTTCGAACCTTCAGTCTCTATCCATTTCTACTTTCCACCTCTGACTCTTATTTTCTATTTAAGCCATTTGTCAACATTATGTAGAATAATAATTAACAATTAATTGTGTGTCTCTCTCCCTCAAGAGTGTGATGAACGGTTGCGATTAAACCTAACTCGAGGTCAGACGCTTGGAGATTGAAGATAGGCAAAAGAAATTCATTAGAGTATTTTCTTTTATATATTGACTATATACATCCATTGGATCCTCGAAAGAAGCCGCCGAAAAGCTTTTCAGTCTGTAGACCCCACAAATTTAGACAAAATCCCCCCCCTCCCC
>JAOXYD010233250.1:0-17796 GCA_028565735.1 Pinacopodium congolense
AATAATTACCTAAGAAATAGAAATTCCAGCACATTAAGAATAAAATAAACTGAATTTAAAACACTACACAATATGGAATTATGTAACATGCATCTCTAAATAAAAACCCAATCAAAACTGTTAAGAACTAAAATAGGACAAGAAAATAATCCAATAAATAACTAAAACTAATAGAAATAAAAACAAATACAACCTAGGGCAGAAGGTTAAAAAACTGAAATTCATGTAGAAACTAGAAATCAAAGCTACCTATTGAATCAAAATCAATATTCATACATTATTCTTGAGATATCAAACTCAAAACCCTTAAAAAACTTCATCTAAACATTCAAGAATATCTGAATCCGAAAATAAAATATGAAAACCTCTAACAATTGCTAATAAGAAGCCAAACAAACTAGAAACATCAATATAACAAATTAACAAATTAACAACTTAGAGAAATTGAATTCTAACCCAAAAAGCCTAAAAGAATGATTAAGAATGACCAATAACAAAAGGAAATCAAGAGAGGTCTGTTTGTGTTCTGTATTCTCTTCCTATCTATTGACCCTCCTTTTTGTTTTCTTATTTTATACCCTTTCTTATTAAGGTAAGATGGCAGGTTGAAAAGAAAAATTGCCCTCTCTCTCTTTTTTTTTTTTACTGACAGAGCTCAATACGGATGTTTGGGAACCTGTCGTATTGATCTTGGAATTGGAGGAATACGGTGGTCTACGGGAGTCCTTAGCCCGCCATATATAGACTTCTAGCCCACCGTATATAGCCTTGAACAGTGGAAATCTAATTTTTGATCCAAATCCCTCCAAAACTTGCAATCTTGATCCATAACTTGTGCTAAGAGTTTGAACCTGCCAGTCATCACAATTTAAAACAATTTGAGTACCTTTACATAAAAAATATGAATGAATTCACATGAAATAACATATTAAAACTTAACCAAATTCATTCATATCAAATTCCCCCCACACTTAAACTATTGCTTGTCCCCAAGCAATCTTAACATAACAAAAATATTCTGTTAATTCATTTTCAAAAACAATCAAGTGTATGCAATCCTTGAAACTTCGGCAAAATCAAGCATCAAGCTACTACGTATATCATAATCTTTTCATCAGTATATATCAACAAAGTCAAAGGTAGACACCATTGATCAAAGGAAAACATAAAAGTAAGATGGATTTTCCTCACGGTGCTCACTCATTTTACTCAAACGTTTAAGGTTGCTGTTTCACTCAAGACTCCCTCTAAGAGACTACACTACCGTAGGCTTGCAAATTCACCAATTCTTTGTCACATAGATTATATGCTATCATGGATCAACAAGGGCTTTTAATTAGGGTTGTAATAGGGTTTGGGTTAAGGTAAGAGAAAAAGGTCTATTTGTAACTCACAAACATTAACAAATTACTATGCAAAAAGAGACAACCAAATGCAAATTCTGAGATATACATATAAATACCACGAACTACAACTACTCATCACTAACTAGTGCTGCTATGTTTGATTTTTTTTCTTTTTATTTTTTTTCTTTCCTTCTTTTTCTCTTGTTTTTGTTTCCTTTTTTTACTTGATTAACACTAAAAATAAGATAAAACAATAGCAGCACATATTAAAAAAATATGAGAAGAAGTACTTCTCAAAACATCTCAGAATAGGATATAAACAAAAGTTCCTAAATTATAGACATAAAATGCTTACTCAGTAATTTATTAAAATTTTTTATAGGGTAAGGTTAAAGGGTTTTCAGGTTTCAATATAAGATGATTAATTAAAAAAATAAACAAAATTAAAAGATCAAAGGGTTTTTCAAGGGAAAAGAAAAAGAGTTGGTGGGTCATTTAAGCTAAGGGGTTTAAAATAAAGAAGGCCTTAATTATTCCCATATAGCATGTATCTCGTAGTAGTTCAATGCAAGTTCTGAAGGTAATCTTTCTAGAAGAGCATCACACATAATAAAGAAACTGAAAAAACTATGAAATGCAGTAGTCATATAGGTTCAAAACCTCACATGTCCTTATATGAAAATTCATCAAAATTTCATATATTACCTAATCACTTAAGAATAAAATTATTTATTGAATTTATGCAACCAATTACTTTAATCAATCCACAGGATTCACCTTTTACTTAAGCTGTCTAATCCAATTTCAAGCATACAACTTAATCTCAATCCAACTACTATGACAGAATGGCATGATATAATGCTCATCATAGATCCCGTGTAGAAAAAATTGAATGAAAATTTGAAAATTTTGAATGAAAATTTGAATACCCCACCCTCACACTTAAATGGGACATTGCCTCCATTGTCTTAAAAACGCTAAACACACACACAAAGGGGATGGGAATAAGAGTACTACCTTAAATCGAAGAGGGCGTAATGATTTAAAAGTAGAAATCACAACTATGACCTTGTATTCCTAGAAACAAACAAACAAAAAGCAAATAAGGCATTCAAATGAAAGTAATAAAAAACTGAAACAGAAAAGAACTAAAATGAAAGGTTGAGGTGCCTCCCAATAAGTGCTTGTTTAAGGTCACAACCTCGACCCTTACTAAATCACATCAACCAATGTATGATGGTTTCAAACTCCATCACCTTCAAGTTATATGCTTGAAATACCTCAAATTAGGGCTTGAGACGATGTCCATTAACTTTAAACTCCTTCCCCGTCTTGGCACTTCTTATCTCCACCATTCTATAGGGATAAACATGTGTAACCTCAAGGGACCTGCCTATCAAGAGCGTAACTTACCTAGAAATAGTTTGAGGTGGGAATGATAAAGGAGCACTTTCTGTCCCACAACAAATGTCTTCCTAGAGATGTTGCGATCATGGAATGCCTACGGCCTTTTCTTACAAATCCGGGCATTCTTGAATGCTTAATGTTGAAATTCTTTGAGCTCTTACAACTGTAATCGTCTATGGGCACCGATGGCTTCTAACTCCATGACTGACTTCATGATTGCCCAATAAGCCTTGTGTTCTAGATCCACTAGTAGATAGCATGGCTTCCCTTCCTAAAAATAAGGGTGACATCCTTATCGGAGTCTTGTATGCGGTCCTGAGGCACATAAGGTGTCGTTGAGATGCAAAATCCAATCCTTTTTACTGGGATTCACAGTCTTTTCTAAGATGGATTTGATATCTCAATTGGACACCTCAGCCTGGTCACTCGTCTGAGGGTGATAAGTGGTTAAGACTCAATGTATCACTTGATATTTCTTTAGGAAAGCCTCGATCGTTTGATTGCAAAAGTGAGTCACCTTATCATTGATGATGGCTCATGGGACTTCAAAACAGGAGAAATTGTTAGATTTCAAGAAATCTGCAACCACTCAAGAATCGTCAGTCTGGATGGCTTTTGCTTTCACCCGTTTCGACACATAATCAACTGCAAGTAGAATATATTAAAATCCAAATGAAAAAGTAAAGGGACCTAATAAGATTGAAATATATGATGTTTTCATATGCATTTTAATGTCATTTCAATCCTTTTTACTGGGATTCACTGTCTTTTCTAAGATAGATTTGATATCTCAGTTAGACACGTCATCTTGGCCACTCGTCTGAGGGTGATAAGCGGTTGAGACTCAATGCATCACTTGATATTTCTTCAAGAGAGCCTCAATCTTTTGATTGCAAATGTAAGTCCCCTTATCACTGATGATGGCTCACGGGACTTCAAACCAGGAGAAAATGTTAGATTTCAAGAAATTTGTAAGCACTCGAGAATCGTTAGTCTGGGTGGCTTTTGTTTTCACCCATTTCAACACATAATCAACTGTAAATAGAATATATTGAAATCTAAATGAAAAAGGAAAGGGACCTAATAGGATTGAAATATATGATGCTTCATATGCATTTTAATGTCATTTCAATTCTATTGTTGGTGTTTGAATGCTTATTTTAGGTTCTTATTAAGTTTAGATGCAGGTTTAACCGTTGAACACAAATATATGTGAAAAGGAGCAAGTCTAGGAGGGTTTTGAGTGAAAATGGAGCAAGGATGCACCTTTTTAGGTGTAAAACAATGGGCTCCCAGCTTGTATAATGACGCTGCTATGAGATAAGTAAGGCATCGTTTAACCTCCACATTTTCGCCCATTAACAACGGACCTTCAACTACACCTTTTTGCATCTATATAGGCAAAATAAAAAAAGCTGGAGACGACATCATTTCAGCCAAGACCTAAGTATAAAATGTATAAACAGCCACCAAATCCAGGGATGCACCTTTCAACGCTCTCTCTTTTCTTATTTCTTAGTTTTCTTAGTTGTTTTTTCTTAGTTTTAGGGTCTTTCTCTTTAGTTTTTGTTGCAATTTTTATTTTATACACATTTATTTATTATTTTAGTCCTGAATATTTCTAGTTTCTAGGTTATTTTTTGATGTCCTTATTGTTTTATTGCTTTGTTCTGTATTTTATTAATTCTATCTGAATATTATTGTTGAATCATGATATTTTGATAATAGAATGCGTAATTTTATTTTTTGGTATCATGTTTTTATTTTTACAACATTTATTTGCTTAATTAAATTTGGGTTTTGTTTATTTATCATGTTTTTGATTAGTTTCTGCTTGAATGTTGAGTTTATGCAAGTGTTTAGGTTTTGATGCGTTTAATTTTAGTTTTTATCTTCTTTTATGTGTTTAATTTTAGTGTAATTTGATTGTGCTTGGTTAATTTATGCGTGATTAGTTGCTGATTAGTTTGAATTTAGCTTAGATTAGGTTGAATTGTGGTTTTTGTTTTGGGTATTGTTTATTTAGTTGTTCTTTTGTTTAATGTTACAATGCCTAGTTATTGTGTTTTGGGCTTGAAGGTGTAGGAAGGAATAAGGATAATTAATTGTGGGAATGCAATTTTATTAAGCTTAATTTGGTGTTTTTAAGCTTAGGTTGGTTTGAGATTTTTATTAAATGCCATGGATTAGGTGTTATCTTTAGGATTGATCACCTTTTAGGTAATTTCCGATTCCTACAGCTATGAATGAGCGTATGATTTGTAATTGTCTTTAGTAATTTCCAAATGGTAGTAATAGGCTAGTTGAATTTGTTAGGATACTTAACCAACTAGTCTAGGGTCCCTTACCTTTAGGTTATACTATCTGAGCGTGCGAGTTAGTAGCCCCAGTTAGTCATTCCTTAACACCTAAGGTGTCTTCACTATTACTTGTTCTAGGTTATAGATGGAGAAAGGGGTAATTCTAAAGCTTGTTAAATTTACCTAAGTTAGAGGAATTGATGATTTAAGAGTTGGTTTGAACCTATAAGTTAACACTATAGCTAGAACACCATTTATCTAGATTCTAAGATCAATGATCATTCTTGAATCCTGACAATACCTTCGACCCATTTCTTTGTTATCGTTGTTTGTTTATTGTCTTTTGCTTTGTGTTCGCCCTTTGTGTCCTTTTTATTGCGTCTTAGTTCATTTGTTTTCTTTACATTCAAGGGTTTTCATTTATGTTTTTCTTTATAACATTAGAGATAACAATTCACCCTAGCTCTCTATAGATTGACCTTGACTTTCCCTAGCTATTAGTTAAGTTAGTTAGCTATTTTACTATTTGTTAGTTCACGACTCACAAAATTTTTGGCGCTATTGTCGTGGAGTTAGTGCTTATGTTTTGCCATTTCTTGTGTTGTATTTGTTTTCGTTTTTGTTTTTGTTGATCTTTTGTCATCTTTTTTTCTCTGTTTGTTTCTGTTTCATAGCCTTTTCAAGTCATGGCATATTTTTCACATTCTTTTTATTTTGGTCCTTCTTGCTTTAATTCTTTTGTTGACAATTCTGAGTTAGCTTATATCAAGGTTGACACAACAGGTCACAAATCCCGCATCCTTAGTCGAGCAAGTAGTGACAGCTACAATTGACACAAAGGTATGTGATTTTTGTTCATTGTTAAGACATTCAATTGATATGTGTCCTTCTTTGCAGCTTAAGCAGCATTTTGATGAAATTGGTAGTTCCTAGGAGTACCAATAAGGATGGTATGATCCTTACACTCTGAATTACCATTCGGAGAGGGAGGATCATCCTTACTTTTCAGATGGGAGCTACTAGCATAGATTCAATTCTTCACCCCCACCATGCTATCAGAGTCAGCATCATACTCAACCTATGGCTCCACCTCCATCATTACCGGCACAAGTTGATGGGAAGCCATTATAGGAGATCATGAAGAGCTTGACCACAAGCACTCTTCAATTCCAGCAAGAAACAAATAGTGGTTTAAAGGACTTGGAAGATCAACTGAGCCACCTAGCTTAAGTAACAGAGAGCCTGGAGTTTAGCAATTCACTTGCTTATGATCACAATCCTTGTCTTTATCACTATGGATTTCTTTAATTCCCTGTTATCTCACCTTAATTTCACTACAGTTATAGTGAAGGGCCTTCAGGCTCTTATGATTGGATCCCTTTCTTATAGTTGCTTAAGGAAATTAAGGTCTATTAAAGCTAAGTTGATCTACCTGAAAAAATGCTCTAGTAACCCCCATACTAAGGCTAAGGATGTTGCCCGTAAGAAACTTATAGTCTGCCAGAAGCTTTTAGCTACCTCTATAATAGATAAGGCTCTTAAATCTCAAGAAGCATATGTATTAAAGGCTTATAAGGTGGCTCTCAATACCCTACATTCTCAGTTAAGCAAAAATCTTAAATTTTATGACTCAAAGATGGAGATAGAAACACTGCTTATTTCCACCAGATCGTATAGGTAAGAAGAAATTGAAACATACTCATTTATCTTACCGATGCCACTGGGAGAGTAATCATAGACCAAGACAATCTTAAACTACTTATCTATAAGCACTTAAAGGACTTCTTAGGACAAGCACAAACTACAGATCCCATTCTAGCTGAGCTAAGAGACCTCCTTACTTTCCCTTTCTATAATGGTCTATAACTACACTTAATTAGGGAAGTTTCAATAGTAGAATTTAAAGATGTATGATTTAGTTTGCACCTAGATAAGGACTTTAGTTCGAATGGGTTCAACGCTGATTTCTTCTAGACCACTTGGATTCTTACTAGTTGCGTGCTCACCAAGGTTGTCCAGGAATTTTTCTCTAGTAGCCATATGCTCTTATAGCTTAATAAAACTTACATGTATCTAATGTTTAAGGTCACCAATCCTTCTTTTTTGTATAAGTACCGTTGCATTGCTTACTGCAATGTTATTTATAAGGTGATTGAAAGATCATAGCCAACAAACTCAAGACAGTTCTACCCATGTTAATCCATCCTAGTCAAGCTGCTTTTATTTAAGGTTGAAGCATTAGGGACAATATACTAATTACTCAAGAGCTTTTCAAAGGTTACCAATCCAAAATAGAAAAAAAACTATGTTCTTAAGATAGATTTCATGAAAGCTTACGACTTCCTCATCTAACAGTTTCTGATCTTAACCTTGTAGGCTTTTGGCTTTCTATCGAGGTTTATCTATTAAATTAAACTATGCATTACTTCTCTATCCTTTATTATTCTAGTTAATGGCAAACCCACAACCTTATTTAAGTGTTTTAATGATATTCGACAGGGTGATCCTTTGTCACCCTCTTTGTTTTTACTGTGTATGGAGGTCTTCTATTGGTTTGTTAAATTTAACATTGATAGACCACCAAACTTCAAGTTCTACCACAAATGCCACAAGATGAGACTCTTTAACCTCTCTTTTACGAACGATCTAATACTTCTTTATGGATCTACTCCTACCTCACTCACCCTTCTCCTTGATACATTAAAATAATTTCAAGCCTTTTTAGGTTTGTACTTTAATCCTAAGAATAGTTCAGTGCTCATCTCTACCGATTAAAGTCCTATAATTGCATCTATAATAGCTTCTGAAGGCCTAGATCTTCATCATTCCCATTTAAATATCTTAGAGTTCTTATCTTTACTAAGAAGCTAACTTATTTGGATTGCCATCCTTTGATAAAGTCTATTTATAAATAATTGCATAACTAGTGTAGCAAAGTCTTGCCTATGGGGGACTTCTTCAGCTGGCCCTTTCTATCCTTAGTAACCTAAGAAAATGGTGAAAACCATTGATAGATTGATAAGGAACTTTATTTAGTGTGGCTCCAACAACAAACCTAAAACCCTAAAGGTTAATTGGAAAGAGGTTTGCCAGCCAAAAGAGAATGGAGGCTTAGGGATCCCTTCTGCCAAACTGATTGTTAAAGCTTGGCTCATTAAATATTTATAGACGCTATGTTTTGATAAGGAAAGCCTGCGGAGTAGATGGATTCATCACTATTTCCTTAAGGGCACTAATTTCTGAATCATTTAACCAAATCACAACTTCTCTTAGGACCTTCTTTAAATCTTGCAAACTAAACCTACTGTCCAGGATAACATTAAACATGAGATTGGGAATGGCAATGGCACCTGCTTCTGGTTTGATCACTGACATATCTTAAGACCCCTCTAGTTGCTGATGTTCCCTGTGTTGGGAGTTATTATCCTCCTTAGCACTAAGGTCCAAGCGTTAATCCAAGGTGAGGCTTAATGTTAGCTGCATCTCACCCCTAGGTGGCTTTGGCCTATCCTAGACAACATGCGAAGGGATCCACCTGATCCATCATACTCGAATAGGGTTATTTGTATGCCTAGTAGTTATAGTAAGTTCCCATTTACCTCAGTTGAAATGGACTAGATTAGTGTAGGATTTCTCTCTTCTTTGTTCGCATGCATTTATCCACTGGTTGACAATTAAATATAGAATTGGCACCAAAGCCTCTCTTAAATTTTACGTTGTTAACCGATCTTATGAATTATATAGGTGCCATATTGAGACTTTCTTTATTTGTGCATTCTCCTCCTACCGTTGGCAAATCTTCCTTTCTAGGTTTAGGTTGAGCTACAATGCCTTTGATTTGCCTGGTGTGATTGACTGAACTACAATGGTTAAATTCCATCTTAAAGGGGACAACAAACTATTTAAATTGGCTTTATGTACATTATTATATCACATTTGGCATGAGAGAATAGACGGTTGCATGGTGGTGAACCTAGTACGTTGGACCAATCAGCTCAGAGTCTGTTGTTGCTCATTCAGGAGATTGTTCTTGCTTGACATAGGACTAGCTTGATGTCACTACTATTGTGTACTTGTTAGGGCTTCTAAAATTTTTTCCTTTGTCCAAGTGCTTTTGTAGTTTTCTTTCTGTTATTGGCCTTAGTTAGCTTGCTTTAGGCTTCCTATTTTTATTGGTTTGCTTCTACGTGTAGTGCTATTGTTTCTCCTGTCTCTTTTGTCTTCCTAGTTTCCTCAGCTCTTGCTATAAGAGCTTATGCTTTTTGCTTTATTATTCTTATGTAGCTCTTTGTACTTCTCCTTATTTTTAATTCATTATTTACTTTTTGAAGTATTCTCCAATATTATTTTGTATTTGAATAGTTCAAGAGGGAGCTATTATACTGTTATCTCCACTTGTACTTCTTATTGCATTTTAGTAAGGATTTTTCTCAACAATATTATAAACTATTTATTTGTCTTTTGTTTTGTTCAATTTTTATTTTTATTTCTTTTACTTAAAATTAATTAAAATAATTTTTTGATTGAGGTTTCTTTTTAATTTTAATTTTAGTTTTCTTCCTATTTTAATAATATATTAAAATCATAAATTGTTTTTAATTTTTCTAATTTTATTTTTATCACATGATTTCATTATTAATTAAATAAATATTTTCACATTATTAAATTTTTTGATATAATCAAAATTATGAATATTACAATGTAAGCATTAAAATAACAATAAGAATTTATTTTAGTATATTATTAACCATATTTTCAAAATAAATTTATGAATATCTTTTTCATTAGAGATTCTTCAAAAATAAGAATCATTTTTAATAATTTAATTTAAATTATAAAATATTTTAAATTTTAAATAAAAATAATTAATTTTATAGTTAATAATTTTTTCAAAAATAAAAAGTTAATTGTTAAAAATGGAATTAATTTTTATATAATGAAGACTACCATTTTATTGGATAAAAATATAAAATTTCTTACTTAGTTAATTTATTGAAACAAAACTTAATAAATATTACATAATAGATTAAAATAAGATAATCAATTGACTTAATTAACTTATGCATATATATGATTTATTATTGGTTACTAATAATAAAATTAATGTTAAATATCAAATAAATTTTATTTTTAATAAAATTAAAAATTAAAAACAACCGATCTCTTAGTTCACATTATTTGAAAATCAAATTTGATAAACACCTTTTAAATTTTTAGTGTCACACTAGCTTGATTCCACATAAATAGACTAATAATTAGCCGCATTAATTATCCTAAACCCATTTACTTGTAATACTATGCTATCAAGTTATAAGAACTTCGAAGTCGAAAGCTATACCTTTCTTTTCATTAGTGGATGTTTCGTCTAGATACATAGTCAACTTGGTGTTTTTTGATACCTCTTATTATTTTTTATTATTTTGATGTTTAAAATTTTTTATATGTAATAAAAGTAAATTTAATAAATTTTTTATTCTTTTGTGATTACGAGTGATGAAAAATGTTTGAAAAGTGAAATGATCTTTAAAGAGGCAAGAATTGAACAAAGAAATTCAAATTAAGATGGAAAACATATAGAAGCATAAGCATTTTGACAAAAAAGACTAACTTAAAGATGTTAACTAGGATTCTTATTGGTGATAGGACTCTTATGGAAATTACTCACAAAATTTTTAATTATTTCTCAACTAATTAAGAGAATTAATTTAAACTTTATGGGACCCTTTTAAATTATTTTTGGTCTATAGTAGGGTTTTTATTGGGGTTAGTTGTGAGTTTTGTTTTGTTTTTTTTTTCATTTTAGAAATAGTTTTTCTTCTTTCTTCCTTTCTCTTAGCCATCTCTCTTAACGACTTTTAGTAGCTAAAATTTTCTTTTTGATTAAAGGAAACCAATACCTTATTACTTTATGGATTGTGAAATATTTTAGTTTTAATACTATTTAATTTGCTTATTTAAGTATTAAATTTTCTTTTATATTTACACTTTATGATTGTTTTGATTAATTACTAGGGTACACACTAGTTTGTTAATTATTATAATATAGACTTAGGTTAGATTTTGGTATGTAATTGATCAATCCCTCTAATCAAAATGATAATTAAGATTTAATAATTTGATATGTCAAAATTTGTTATTTCATAAGAAGAAAGTTTAATTAGGTTGAAGGGAATCACTTGTACTTATGTTCTTTGACTTCATTGATCTTTTTAGTTCCTAATATTATTATTTAATTGAATCTTAGATCATATCTAGGGTTAAATAGCTAAAAGTTAATATCATATATTGAAGTTTTTTAAGTTTAATTGGATTGCACATTGAAGGAAAGACAGAAATTAATTTTCTATAATGAATATTTAAATAGCAAATTAACAATTTTTTTTGTACTAATGATCAATCAATGTTTCAAAAGTGGATGTGACCTAAGACCAAGGTTAGTCTATTTTATTTTTTTCAAGTTGGTTATTAAATTTTCTATTTTTATTTTAGTTATTAATTATTAATTTATTTAAAATCCTCCCTAGTTTATTATTTTGTTATAGTTAATGACAAGTGGAATTAGGACTCCTCATAAAAATGAATCTTACTCTTTATAATATATCCAAGTTTTATTACAGAAGATAGCTTTAATATTTTCGGTGAAGGCAATATCACAACTCTTTTCCTAACTCTGATTTTTCCCTTTTTGACTTGTCTTTAAGAGGTATTATGCTTTCAACTATAAAAGTGCAATGATTAATAATTTAGATGAAGTATAAGGAACGTAGCGACTATCAAATTAAACGATAGACTACTTAAAAAAGTCTGCCTCAAATGTTTAGTTTGTATAAAGATTTGATGCTATGCGCATGAAAGTGAGGGAAACTTTTTACCAAGATCATCAAAGCAAGCGTTAAGACACCCTATTTCCAGGCCATACAAAACGTTGTTGACATAATATACAAACCTTTAGATATTGTATTCCTGTAACTAAGATTGAACTTTCTGTAACTTCTGAAATAATTATGTAAAGACTAGATTTTCTTCTTCGCTCGAATGACCTTTAGTTGTGAAATGTTTAAAGCCTTCTTTCCAAGCAAAGAACTTCGATTATAAATATAGAGTGTTTTAACTCTATATATGTTATACATATATACATATTTATAACGCAATATATTGGCAATTTATTAAAATGTATCAAAAATATTATTTATAACTATCTTATAACAGTAATGATTGACATTACTTATAAAACAACAAAAAGATTATGAATACATAGTTATATTATAACATTCTTATCCACATAAAGTGCTTTATTTACTAATATATTAGGATACTCTTTTTAACCGGAAAAAGTTAGTAAACTCGATTTCTGTTAATGTGGTCTCCCTGATTTTTTTAACATTCAAGATTAACTTTTATTTTCTTAACATTTTATAAGAAGAATATCATGTAAACGATAACTTGAATTCGTGATCTCGTTGTTGTGAGCCTTACCAACTACTAAACTAATCAACCCATACGAGTGATTAAGAAAAGAGTTAAGAAAAATAACGAATGTTTAAAAATTAGAAAGAATGGTTCAGTGGTTCCTTCGTTATCGTAGAATTGTATAAAAATTAATAGAAAAGTTGAATATTACCAACTTGATCATTTCCCCCCCAGAAAGTAATATGCATAAACCATTTTATGAAGTCTCAATATTTACCTTTCAGTCTTTCCAATTGAAATTAAAATCGACGAAGACATATTTGTGTATTATTTCATAGTGAAAATTGTAACTTTATATGAATTTTTCATTTCTCTTTTAATCATGGAAATTTGTATATATATTTTTATAAACTTTAAATAGCCTAAGTTTTAGGTTATTAAGATTAATAAATTAGACCATGAGAAAACATAGATTGTGAGACCTAAGAATTTTTGTCCTTGTAATTTGGTTTAGAAGGAGTTAATACCTTGGGAAGCTTGTTTAGCGCTTGTGATTGAACATGATACAGAATGTTTGAAAAGTGCAAAATTAATTAATGATAATATTAAAATTTAAAAGAAGAAGGAAAACTTTAGTGAATAGCATGTCAGTTTAATTTGTTATTATTAGAGAACACTATTCAGTATTTTAGGTATGACATTCAACACTAATATCAAATTGAGGTGATTTAAAAGATTACAAAGTATAAGATAACTTTCTTTAATTCTTAAGGAGAAACTTAAGACTGATTTAAACTTGTTAGTCTATCAATATACCCTAATGATTGACTAGTATTGGAAAAATTTAGGAGATTGATCGACTAAAATATTGTATCAGTTGAACAATATGTTCAAGAATCACCTTTGATTTTTTTTAAGAAATTAAGGAGAGTTTTATTCTAACATCAAAAATAAAAAAAAAGGCAAAGAGAATTAAGGGACCTGATGTGAACAATAAAAAAGAAGCAATTTCCAGCCATAAGTGAGGTGATTAACTAGGATTCCATAACAATAGATGAAAATCAAGGAGTGCTTGATACAATAAAAATGGAATTCAAGTATTTTTCATATGGTTAACAAATGGTGTATGCTAATTAGGGTTTTTAAATTGATTATTTTGATTTTATGTGTTATTAACTATTTATATGTTTCAATTAATCATTTGCATATTTTAGCATCTTTATTTTTGGAAAGAATTGCAAAACCTCCAAATGAGAGTTATATCATCTATGAGTTTTTGATAAAAATGATAAAATTCAAGGCTTTGCTTCAAGTTAAATGCTTATGAATTTAGTGATCAATGACATATTGTTATTCTAGTAGATGTGAAGTGTATTCTTAAGTTCTATTAGGACATTACTGTTTACTATTGGATCAAGTGAAGTTCTAACCTATAATTTTTATGATAACAAAATTTGTTACTACTAATTTCTTTTATTCTTGGTGACATTTATAAGTTGTTATATAAAAGATCAAGTTCACTAGGAGGAGAAAGTTCAAGGATGAAGAAAATAAAAAAGTGAAGCACATTACAATTTATGGAAAGCTTAAGTTTTCAAATAAAGGATGAAATCAAGACTAAAGAAACTAAGATTCAATAGGTTAATCAATGTAGTTTTTATTATAAAGCTTCTTAATCATTTCAGTTCTTTAAGGATGTTAACCCAAGATAGGTTCTAATAATTTGTTTTGATGATGACAAAACATCTTTATAACTAACTTTTAGTTTTGGTGTAATTAGAAAGATAGATGAATGCAAATTATGTAAGAGCTCATGTTGGAGCCCAAAAGGGTGATGGTCTAAGTGAAGAAAATGGTCAGGAGTAAAGTGTTGATGAGGAAATCAAGAGTGAAGATCAAGATTATGAAGATTAAGGATACATAGGTTTAGACTTGTAATCTTTGATATGTAAGTTTACTTGATCTTTATCAGTACTTGAAATGGCTCATTTTTGGATGAACATTTGCATTTAGGATTTTGGTTAAGGTTTTAGAGTTTAGATGAATTTGTTTAATGCATTTGTATTATAGAATTTGGTTTAGATAACTTCATAATTAAAAGGAAGTTGTTTGGATTGATTTTAAAGTACTCTTCTTAATATGTCAAAGTATTTTCAAGAGTTTTTTAAAATTTTTTTTGAGTGTGTCTAGATATAAGTCTTTTGTTTATGAGAAAAATTAGTTTTGAGATAGTTAAGTAAGTTAGGAAAGGTTTGAGAAGTTTTAAAAACTTCTAAATAGTTATAAAGTTATTTGATATGAAAATGTTCACCAACCATGACGTATTTTATGCTTAAGGTTAATTGAAACGTCTTAGTGTCTAAAATAAAATTTGAGAAGTTTTATAAGTTGTATGAATTAGTTTTAAAGTGAAAAGAAATGTTTTTGAAATATTTAAGAAAGGCTTGGAAAGTTTTGAAAAATTTTCAATGTTTAAAGCAAAAGATGTTTAATAACCAAGGCTAATTTTATATTTGAATCAATTTAATTATTTTAAAATTTGAAATTGTATTAGTTTTAAAACTTGTATTAAGTATTTTGAAAGTGAAAGAAATTGTTTTGTTAATATTTTAAATGTTTTTGCAAATGGTTTAAGTTAAAAGTTTTGCAAAAATATGTTTAGCTTTTCATAAACCAAGATATATATATATATTAGGTTAATTGTGATGTTTTGGTATTCAAAATTACTTTGCAAAATGTTTGAAACTTGTTAAACTTTGTTGAATCAATTTGGAATTGATTTGTATTCGTTTTGGATGGATTTTGTGTGATGTAGAATCTTAGAAACATTTTTACACTAATATTGGTTGATCGATACCTCTAAGTAGGTCAACTAATGTCTAGACTTTTACATATAAGTCGACTAGTGCAATAGATAGGTCGAGCAGTCATAGATTGATTAATGTTAAGTATGTATTGGAGTAGTGTAGTGGTCTTATTTTTCATCTTGTATATAATTTAAATATATTTTTCATACATACAAATATTGAACTTTTAAGATAGTGTTACAATTTACCTAGCAAGCTTTAGTTCAAAACAAACACATATTTTCCTCTCATATGAAGTATTGTTCTAGTAAATTCAATATTGGTATAAACAAAATTTTTTTGATGAATAATGTATGAAATAGATGCAATTACTTAGCTATAATTATTAATTTAAGTGACTTAACCCGATTGATTATTAGTTTGAGGATCCTTTTCATGTCTCTATCTCCACCTTTTAAATTTTGGCTCCTAAAATTAGCCTTTTGACTCTTTAATTAGTTCTTTGTATAATTTAAATATTAATTGTAATATTACAACTTAAAATTAGGCTTTGAAGGCATCTTATATTTTTTGCATTTTAAAAATTTTCTTTAGGATAAACCATTTGTTTTACCTTTAAGTTCTACCAAAGAGTGAATACCCTAAAATTTTAAAGAAGTATGAAATAAAATATTTTTTGGTTTTAAATATTCCTAAAAGTAATTGGGTTAAATGTGATTTACTAATATAATTTAATTCTCAAAATTTTAAAATGTTTCTTAAAATTTATAGGGAAACTAATTTATAGAAAAGTTGAAGAATTAAGGGCATGTTTAGTTGGGTTATGATTTGTGGTTTGTGTGTTTTTATATTGCTTTTTGTGTGTTTTTTTCAATTTCAATACTGTATTAGTTTTTTTTTTTGTTTCTATGCTTTGTTTTTTCCAGTTTCTGTGTTTAGAAAAACAAGAAATGAAAACTAAAAACAAAAACCTAACTAAACAAGGCCTAAAGTTTCGAAAGAAAAATAATATGAAAATGTATAAATGGAATATAATTCAGGATACAAGTAAAAATCAAAATAATTTAAGTGTAAAATAAGTGATTTAGTCTAATGCTTATTTACAAATATTATTCCATAAGATTCTACTATAAATCATAGGTATTTGAAGTACACCCTTGTTATGGGACAAGAAGGAGACAATACACATTACTTAACCATGATTTTAGGATATTGAAAATAAATCTTAAATTAAATATGAACAACATTAATTGTCAAATCCATATCTGCAATTCTCATGCGAAGCATCAAGACTAGACATAATGTTGCTCAATCTCTTCTTTGAAAATTTTGATAACAATATTTATTAGCTATGAAATTTCAACACTTAAATTTAATGGTTCAAAATTTTTATGAAAAAATAATGAAATTTATTTAAAATATTACTTTTATTCTATAATGAACTCTTTATCTTTAAAAAAATTAGAAACACATAAATTAACATAGAAGAATTAGTATAAGATTGCAAAAATACTTGGTCCTTGTTGTTTTTCCTAATATTGTGAAATAAATAGTGTTACCATTTTCTCTATCTCAATTTTTGTTCCATTTGCTCGTAATGTAGGTCTAAGTTTATATGTTTCCATAAATTGTTTTTTGTTTTTGAGTTGTCTGGTAAAAAAAAAAGAGGGATTATTGCAAGCACCAGGAACTTTCTGGATAAAGGGAATTTCCACACCATGGTACGTATTGCTTTAATTTAAAGCAGTTGTCATCTTATTCTTCTCTTTTGATTCACCTCCTCAAAGTAGCAATTTGTTCTTTATTCATATCTCTGCAGGAGATGTGCTAATATGCTTTAGTGAATTTGTTGAGCAATAGATGGTGGTTGGTCTAATGTGAGATAAATACTAAAAACATTAACCACTCTCGACATAATAGTGTTTCATATAACCTTAAGTTAAAGTAAACACATTATAGTGGACCATAAGTTCAATAAGTAGGCTTATGCGAGATTAGTGAATGGATCCAAAGCATCATAACAAAGTTAGTAATATGATGTCTATCTCATAAATGGCCCAAATGCTATATACAAATGCTACATATAAATCCTAAAAATAAAATTGTCATAAGATTATGTTAGTCCACAATAATTAATTCAACATTCTTCCACTGGGACAGTATAATCATAGAAAAATAATTTTACAAAATCAATACATTGATAGGATATATAGTCATACATAATTAGGAACTACTAATTCAAAAACATGACAACAACATTAATACAGATTTGCAGAAAATGAATATCATCAATTTGTTACTTATAAAAAATATATATTTACAATATGTCATAAATAGTAACAAAACATCCATAATGTGCATGTACTATATAAAATTCAAACAATCCTTACAAAACATGCATAAAAACAAAGAAAACTCCCACTAAAACAAAGAAAACTAAGCTCCTAAAAGTCTCATATTGGAGACGTGTTCCTAAAAAATATAAATAGGTAAGCCTTTAGTTAGTGGGTCTGCTAGCATGCTACT
>JAOXYD010233260.1:0-17793 GCA_028565735.1 Pinacopodium congolense
TTCAACAACAGGCAATAGTGTGTCATTATACATCAACTAAGGTGCCATTAAAAGGATCATTCAAACAATATCAGCTCCTAATCTCCAAATTTGCAGTTGTGACATGTCTCCAATTAATTCTAATGTCTTCTAGAACAACCGGTAGTCCATATGACCTACATAACACAAGAGAAATAACATAACACGTAATCAATAGAGGGGAAACAGATATGGCTTAGAGAGAGTTGCTCTTGCCTTTCTTTTGAGTCTTTTAAAAACTTGTAATTTGCATTCTAGAGTGTTTTTCAAGTTGCTACTTGTTGGAGAATCTTGCTAAGACATATATCTTTGTTTCTAAACAACCATAGGGGGTTTCTAAACTCATATCACTGTTGTATTTTCCCTGTTTTTCATATTAATCAAAGTTTATGTTTTTATGTTCATATTTGTGAATGTTCTTTGATTTTATTGCAAGATCTTATGGAATTTGAAGTTGTGTTGCTGTCCAGATCATGTTAATGAGTTCAAAACGTGTCCAAGAGCTTCGTAAACCTATTTTTTAACTTCTAAACTCATTAGTTAAGCTTGTGTTTTCGAATTTATGAAAGTATGTGGCTTAAGATGCATGTTACTTATGCTTTGATGATTATGTGTAGTTAAATCTATTTTCTAGCTTAGGATTAGTGTTTTAATTTTTAAGAGAATTTGAATGCATGTATTAAGGTAATTTTGTTTAGTAAAGATATTAAATTTCTAATTTTGAGTTGATCACTTTAGATTAAAGTGAAATATGTTTTAATACTTGAGAAATAAACTTAGGTTATTAGAAAAATCAATAAACAATACAAATCAATTAATGAGTGAACAAACTTTGATTATTTATGGGAGTTAGAAATCTGAGATCGTAAATTGAAAAATCAACTTGTTGAAGTTAAAGCCCATTGACTAGATTTAATCAAACTTTAAACTAAGTTTAATGGAGAAAAGGAATAAGTCTTTACCATAGCTTTATCTTGAATTCATGAAGGAACTCTAACCAAACCTTTAAAATTGCTTAAAGCTCAATTAATTCATTAATCACCTCATCCTTAGCTGGATTCCTCAATTTGATCATTTTCAATAATTTAGAAATTATTTTATAATTCAAAATCAAGGTTTGAAGCAAAAGTAGGATAGTTTAGAATTTTATCTTTTTAATTAGTTGATTTGGAGTTTTCTAGATAATTGTACTGTAATCAATCTAGTACTTAATCAACAGCAATAAGTTTCCCTATAAGTTCGACATCTAGAGTCTTAAATATACTCTATTATAATACTTGTACGATGGGTGCACTTTCCTTGCGCAACATTAGTTTTAAATTAAATTCGTTTTAGTTTTCAAATAAAAATCATTTAAAAGCATCCCAATTTTCATAAGTCCTCTAACCAATGCAACAATTCTCCTATACTTAGGCATTTGCTTGTCCTCGTGCAAATTAATCAATCATTAATTTCAAAACATCTTACAATTATAGGAAAAATAATGCCAATTCATTAATCATTGTCATTGAAAAGATTTCCTCAATCATTCAATCAATATGATCAATTAAGAGGTTATAAAATTCATTCATCAAATCAAGTGGCAAGGAAAATCAAACCACTTCATGCTTCTTCAAATTCATCCAAAGTCACAAATTTCAATTTCAAATGTAAAATGAACCCAAACAAAGCCAAAAGTATCATCAATTCAGATAATTTCACACGCTTAATAAATTAAACATCAAAATTTAAACCATAATGTTAGCTTGCCTTAGTTGAGAGGTCTTTTAATCTTTTTACGTGAAATAGGCATCCCTAATTACTCGATTAAATCAACTCACATTAATTGGCTACTATCACTATTTATCTTAAACCAATTAGTTTCAAGCCACCGGACTAAATGAAAAACTTGCTCACTTTTTCTTCTCTAAAAGCACACTTTTTCTTTTTTTTTCTTTTTCTTTTCTTTTTCACCTTCAATTCTTTTCTAAAATGATGGTGAAAATGTATAAAATCTGTAACAATTTAGTTATAAATATTTAATTTAGAAGTGAAACATCATAATGACCATAAGGAATTGATTATCCAAAACATGAAATGATCTAAAATCTATTGATCATTAATTGTCAAAATCAAAAGAATAGCATCTTAATTTGTCAAAAGAATCCAAATCAAAAGGAAAAAAAATGTTTGATGATATGAATTAAAATTGAAAATTTTTTCTTAAAATTATAGATTATCTTGAAAAAATTGATAAAATATCATGCCATAGGACAAGTAAAGCAAGTATCAAAATCATACTATCCCTCCCCTATACTTAAAGTTGAACATTGTTCCCTAATATTCCTAAAGACATACAGAAAGGACAAAACGGGAGATAAAGGAATAGAAAGCATGTGGAATAATGGTATTATCTTGGCGATCCATTAAAGTGAATAATAGAACTTGATCAGTTAAGTGAAACTCTAGAAAGCGTAAATAAAATATGAAAGTACAAGCGTAACAAGCATAAATTAATGCTCTATGTATAAATATAAATTGGAAAAGAACCCAAAAGGGAGCATGAACATCCAAAGCCAAAATACAACTAAAGAAATAACTAAAAAGATATATCAAGAGAAAGCCTCTAGGGAAATATAAACAAAAGAGCCCTGTCTATGAAAAAAAGAGCAAAATCCTAACAAATCTAGCGAGGTGATAGATGATGAGAAGTAATATAATCCCAAAGGACACCTAGCTAACTCTAAGTTGTATCCAAACGCTCTTGAACATCAGTAACCTAAGCATGAACAGAAGTCAATGTTGACTCAAACCAAAATAGATGTTTCTCTAAGCGATGAAGTATACCAGTCTATTCTTGTAAAGTAGAAGGAGTTATAAATGTCAGGGCATCAGCTGCAGGGGGAGGATGGTGGACACTAGGAGTGGCTTTTGAAGAAGCCTTATCCATGCCTTTATTAGTTTTAGGTACATGAACACTAGCATCATATGCTCGCTCATTTCCCATCAAGAGGTCCCCAAATTAAACTGTCCCATTCACCACCCTCTTCTGCACAGTACCAAAGTTTCAATAGGGTATCTAATAATTGAATTTGGTTGAGGCTGTATAGTAGCTTTTCCCTTAAAGTATACTTCAACCTACTGAAAGAATGTCATCAAAAGAGAATGGAAGCAAAAGTTTTGTGCGCAAGATGAAGAAGAACCACATTTCAAATGCTTTGCAAAATAAAAGCAGGCATAGGTATTGTATTGCTCCCAAGGCATAAAATATCTTGTCTAATAGATAGGCATTGTCTAACTTAATTTCATTCTACCTACTCATATAGGGAATCACATTGGAATTCGATAATGTAATAACTATGCTTTTCTAAATCAAAAACTGATGGTTTGGATAGTTACATTTACTTGGTAGCTTGATAAGATGCAAATCAACACGGGCCACGTCAATAAAGAAAGAGGGATTGGATTCCACTCTATCACCATGAATCTAATTCGCCCTATGATCATAAGGAAATTCAACATTTGGCACACCTAAAAGTGAAGAAATTGAAGCTCGAGTAATAAAAATGGGAGTACCTTAAACCATAGATCGAATGTCGAGGAGATCATCGTTTTTATTTTCCTAAATATTGGCATAAAACTCTCCAACCAAGAGTAGGTAATAAGGCCAACAAGTACCAACATTGCATCCCATCCTAATGCACGAATATAAATAGATACATCAAACTTAGCATCGACGACAAATGTTAAAGACCTCTTCATAATGAATTGATTTCAAAGATGGTTCTAAAAAATGTCTACATTCTCATGACTTAAAAAACGAGAATAATCATACCCATGTCTCTTTTTCAGGTTTAAAGCATCTTGAAATTGTCTCGAAGACATGTCTAGTGAAAACTAATAACCAAATATATCGATTAGAGGCCAAAATTAGGCAAAAAGTCATAAATTATGCAACTAACCATGTCGAAATATTCTATAGGCCACTGAAATATTCCAAAATTTTCAACGAAAATAATAAGCTGCAAAGTTAATACCAAAATATAGATAATAATTCAAGGATTCCAATGGTACTAAAAAATAAAAAATAGCCCTAAAACACTAGAAAAAAAACTGAAACTTTTAGATTTAGTGGTGAATAGTACTTTAAGGTCATTTTGAAGGATTTTAAGGCAAATTAAATATTTGATTGGGAGATTTATAGATAAAATGAGACACAACACTAAATTTTAGACAAAATGAACCATAAATCACTAATTTTGGTGAAGAAATGACAAAAAAATGATGGTTTAAGGGTTTGGAGAACATTATAGGCACAAAGGAGAAGAAAAGGTAGAAGATGAAGTTCTTTACTGGAATGATGTTGTTTGTGTGCTTCATATGGACTTAAATATTGTTACCTACAAAGTTAAAAGGATTTGTTTAAGTACTACCATTTAACTACCTTGGCAAACTTAGACAGTGGTCTTGCCAAGTTAACACCCCCATTTCAACCCCGTCATTCGATGTTTACAGAATCCTTCCAAAGACAAAGTTTTGGCTCAAACCCTCATCAAATTAACTACAAATTAATTCTAAACAAAGCTTAGGGGATTTTGCATTTAATTTGTTGAAAGACTCTAAAAATAGAAGAAATTAAAAGCTTTAAAGAGATTAAAATAAAACTAAAGAGGAAAATTTAAAATTTAAGAAAATACTTAATGAACATACTTCAAAAACAAATTAAACAACCTAAAAGGGACTATTAGAGAAAAGAAAACTAATCTTATCAGAAGAAAATTAAAAACTAGGAGAAAGAGGAAAACTAAATAAAAGAACTTAAGAGACGTACTTAAGGAACTAAAATTTGAAAAAAATCTGAATTAAAAATGCAATAAAAATAAGATAAATTAACCAAACTAAAGCTAAGAAGGAACTTAAACTAAGGAAAGCTAGATTTGAAATTTAAAAAACTCAAAAGAGGGCCAACAAAAGACCAAAGTATTAACATCTAAAAAGAAGATCAAAAAATTAAGGACAAAAACAAAAACAAAGGAATAGCATAATAATATTTAATAATTAAAAAAGAGAGGAAACCTAGTAAGGATCAAAAAGAAAAAGAATTTCAACAAGTTCAATGGCCCTACTAGGTAGATATAATTTGGCCCTTTGTCCATTGACTTTACAATTTAACGGACCTTTAGTAACTTCAATGATACCATAAAGATAGACATTGAGCACGTCATAAAGACTAATCAAGCGTGATCGCAATTTTCAAGAAAAATGTTTTAAGCACAAATTGTAAATCAAAACATTATCACTCATCTTAAAGCCGTGAGAAATGATATTCTTGTCATGCCAATTCTTAATTCTTTCCTTAAAAACCTTGGAATTGTTATAAGCATTAAGAAAAAAATTCATCCAACTCATTTAATTATAATAACCTTTGCTTACTAACCTTATTGGAGTCAAACTTTAGGAAATTTATTACCTAAAATGCCTTACGCTCTAACTCAACAGGTAAATGACGTTACTTGCTATAAACCAAGTGTTATAGAGGCATACCAATAGGGTTCTTATATGCAGTGTGATATGCCCATAATGCATCATCAAATTTCAGAGACCAATCCTTCCTAGATGCATTAATTGTCTTTTTAAAATTTCTTTTGATTTCTCAATTAGAAATTTTCACTTAACCACTAGTCTGTGGATGATAAGATCTGAAAATTATATGAGTTACACTATACTTGGATAGAAGAGAACCAGATAGTTTATTATGAAAATGCATACCTCTATCACTAACTATTTCCCTCAGTGTACCAAACCTTATAAAAATATTTCATTTTAGAAATTTCATAACACTTCTTTGATCATTATTGGTTAATGCTACTGCTTCAACCCATTTGTTGTTATAGTCCACTGCAGTTAGAATATATTGATTACCATATAATTTAATGAAGGGTCTTATAAAATCAATGCACCAAACATTAAAATCTTGATAGACCAAAATATTAGTCAAAGGCATTTCATGTCTCCTAGAAATGTCCCAATTCTTTGGCAATTATCACAAGATTTTGCAAGCTAGAATGCATCCTTAAATAAAGTTAACTAATAAAATCAAGATTCTAAAACTTATATACAGTTCTTATACGCCTGATGTGTCTTCCTACTTCCTTATATTGACTATTATCTAGTATGGAAGGTACTTACTCATAGGGAAGGATAACACCAAATAAATATCTTAACATCGATGATGAATTTTCACCTTTGCTAATAAGTTAAATCCTAAGGAATTATATTATCCGACAAATAATTAACATAATTAGCATGTCACAGGAATTTATCCTTGGTTGCTATAAATTGCTCCTTAAGAAACACTTCCTTAATATCCTGGTTTTCTCCTATTTCCATTACCTCCTCAATTAATCTAGAAACATGTTCTCAATAAGATTTTAGCACCTTTTTTGTCCTTTATTTCAATATCGAACTCTTGTAGCAAAAAGACCCATCTGATTAATCTTGGCTTTGTATTAGGTTTATTCATTAAATATTTCAAAACTAAATGATTGGTATGCAATGTCACCTTTTAAAGAACCAAATAAGATCTAAATTTATCAAATCCAAAGAGGACAACCATCATTTCTTTCTTAGCCATTATGTAGTTCTTTCATGCCTCATTTAATGTCTAAATTTGTAAGCTTTGTCTTTAAAATCTCAAAAGAATGCATGCATTTTTCATCAAAATTAAATAGCATCCTTAGTCAAAAAATCAATAAAGAGCTTGGTTATTTTTGAAAAATTCTTAATAAATCTTTAATAGAATCCAACATGACCTAAGAAACTCCTAACTTCTCGAATTGAATTTAGAGGTGGTTGTTAAGCGATTACATTTATCTTAGCTAAATCCACTTCTAAGCCGTTACTTAATAACTTATGGCCAAGTACAATACACTCTTGAACTATAAAAAGGAACTTTTTTTAAAATTTAACATAAAAAATTTCCCTTCACATCTAATAAACACTTAATACAAATTTTTCGAACATGAATCAAAATATGTGCCAAACACTAAAAAATCGTACATAAACACTTTGATGCAAGATTCAATCTTATCAGAAAATATAGCAATCATACAATACTAGAAAGTGACAAAGGCACTGTATAACCTAAAATGCATGCGTCTATAAGAAAATGTGCTAGTTTTCTCTTATTCTTTACTGGCTATTGGAATTTGTAAATAGACATTATACCATCTAAATCACAATGAAAACTGTGACCAGTCAATATTTTTATGACTTAATCAATGAAAGAAATGGAAAATGAGCCTTCTTAGTGACATCATGTAATTTTTTATAGTCAATACATATACGTCGACCAACTACCTTTCTAGTTGCTATTTGCTCATTTTGGTCAGTTTCAATCACTATAATGCCACCTTCTTAGGTACCATTTAAATTGGGTTAATCGAAGCTGAAACAGAGATCAAAAAATTTATTCTATCTCCTAAAAGTTTCACCACCTCACTCTTAACTACTTCTTTCATATTTAGGTCCAGTCTTCGCTACGGTTAGAAATTTGACTTGTTTTCATCTTCCATAAAAATCTTATTGGTACAAAATTTAAGGGCTTAGCCCCTAAATATCTGCAATGATCCAACCTATGGCTCCTATATTATCTAGAAACAGACATAAAAACACTATCCTCTATAGTTTCAATCAAGGATGATAAAATAATGAAAGGTAACTGTGATAGGGGACTAAATAATGCATACTTGAGGTAAGAAAGAAGAGGCTTTTGGTCTAGCTCTGGTGGCTCCTCTATTCATGGCCTAGGCAAAGGCTTGATTGGCCTATCAAGAATCTCAAACTTCTAGTGAGGATGCCATCCGAAAAAACATCTTTTTTTCTTCTAAAGATCCTAAAACTTTACTAATCTCTTCCTCTTCCGAATCTAATAAATAAGAATTGGATAACACCTGCTATAAAGGATTAGAACATAATGTAATAGAAGGGTAATTCTGAACATGCTGGATACCAATAAAGTTGCAACAATCCGGATCCATCAAGTATTGCATAGCCTTAAAAATATCAAACCCTATTTCTTTATCATAGAATCTTAATATCAATTTCCCTCCATGTACACTAAATAAAGCCCTTGCTATAGCCATAATGGGTCATTTAAGAATTATAGGCATGTCATGATCTTCCTCTATATCAATCACTAGTAACTCCATAGGATGAATAAACTTTCCAACCTTAATCAACACATCTTTTATAATCCCTCAAGGATAGGTGATAGAGCGATCTACCGATTGCAATGAAAATGTTGTGAGCTTTGGTTCTTCTAATCACAATATCTTAAAAATAGATAAAGGCATTAAATTTATACTTGCTCCAAGGTCAATCACCGCCTTATCTATTTGTAAATTACTTATTATATATGAAATGGTTAAGCTACGAGGGTCCTTAAATTTAGGAGGTAATTTCTTTAATAAGATTGCATAACACTCTTCATTTAACTTAATAGTTTCATAATCTTCTACTTTCCTTTTCTTTGATAGAATTTCCTTTAAAATCTTAGCATTGCTTGGCATTTATGCTATGGATTCTGCAATTGGGATATTAATATCTAACTTCTTAAACATTTCTACAAACTTCACAAATTGCTGATCTAAATTAGAATTCTTTAGTCTTTTAAGGTAAGGAATTGAGGTTTTTATGGCTGAATATTTGGGTCAACAAAAGCCTACAAAGGTGCTCTTGGCTTTCACTATCAATAACCTTTCCCTTTTCCTTTCTTTTTATTACTCCCACCATTGTTTCATCTTTTATTTTCTATTTATACGTCCTTTTTTTGTTACTTCCCCAGTTTCCCCTTCTTTTCCAGTCCTTAAAGTAATGGCCTTCACATGCTCTCTAGGGTTAGCTTCAATTGTGCTAAGGAACTTAACTTGAATCCACTATAGTAAAAGCTGAGCAAGAAGGCTTACCTGAGTCTCTAAATTTTTAACTGACGCTTCATGGTTTTACAATCAAGACTCAATGCCTTGAATAAACTTTAATGTGGTTTGTTGTAAACCATATTTCTTAGGTTAAGATGGGGTTTATCGAAAACTTGGTAGTGGAACTCTCTGTGGGTTGGTTGAGGGTTGGTAGGTATATTGATTGTCTTGTTATGAAAATTTTAGATGGTTTCTTTATCCCAGTTTATAGGTGATTGAATATGGATCTTTCCTTTGCCTATTATACTTAGCATACTTGACTTACTTAGGCTATTTGGCAAAAGGACTACCTACTTGATATTCTAAAAATACATGGGAGGAACTACCACAATGTTTGTAATCATTTTGATTCCTAAAAGTATGACTATTGGCTCCATTATCCAAACTATCCAATTTCTTACTTAAAACATCCATTTGAGCTTCTAAAGCAATGGTATCATTCGTAGCTTGCACCCATAATGACTTTCTAAGATGACATTTAGAGTAATTTTTGAAACGATTTATTGCCTTCTCTTTAATCAAATTAGATGCTCCTTATAGAGTCTTGTTCATAAAAATGCCTCCTACAGCAGCATCTATAATACAGTGAGTAGAGGGTGTAAGACTTAGTATAAATTATGTCCACTTAGTGGCAAGTGTTGAAACCATGGCTCAGACACATAGCCAATATTTCCCTATACCTCATAAAGCTCTCTTTTTAATATTACACAAATAAATTCAGTTTTCATCCTCATAATCTTGGTAGGTTGAAAAAATTTTCTAGAACAAATTTCATTAAATCGTCTGTTGTAATGGAACCTGGTCAGTAGGTATTAAGCAATGCTCTAGCCTTGTCTATAAGGGAAAATGGGATCAATCTAAGCCTAACAACATCGTTAGACACTCCAGTATTCTTAAAAATATAAAAAAAATGTCAAGAAAATTATATAAGTTCTTATTTGGATCTTTTAGGGTTATGCCATTAATCTAGGAACCTCTAACAATATGAATGATGTTATGGAGGATTTTGAAATTATTTGCATTGACCTTAGGCCACATAATGCTAGCCATAGTCACCCCTCTATCACCTAAAGGTAAATCCATCATGGATAAGGGTCTAGGACTTTTTAGAGGTCTTTCAGCTAATTATTCAAGTGGGTTCATACTTGAATCAAAAGATTGTTCACTAAAGTCTCTACTCTTATAGTTTTAGATGTACTTCCTTGAGTTTCTTTCTTTTGTCTACAAATTATTCATTCAAGTTTTGGATCGAATTCAAGATTCTTGGGATTCTATCCCTTAGTATGCATAAAAGATTAAATAAATAAGAAATTAAAAGAAGCAATTAAGTAAGATATTTTCACAAAGAAAATAAAACCCACATAAAACAAAAGCAATTAAAATAAAAATTAAACACTATAAAGAATATGATCAAACTGTAGACTAATTTCATTAATTTACCCTAGTATTCCAATTAAGATTAGCTTTTCCCAACAACAACGTGAAAAACTTGTTCTTGCTTTTAGTTTCTAATAATGCCTAATGATTAAATTTAATTTACTAGTTAAGTACTTTAATCACACTTTCCTCTCCTTTTACAAAATTAAACAAATAATGATGACAAGTATGCTAATCACAAGTAATAAAGAGGCTTATTTAAATCCAAGTTTTCATTCCATATAGATTACCAAATTGAAATTACTAAGTTACTTAGGTCACAATTATCTAGAAAATTCAAATCAATTGAAATTTCCAAAGAAATTTACAAAAGGAACTTAAATTGAGAAGTTATGCAGAATAACTTAGCCGAATTAAAGGATTGTCTATTGATGAATTGGTTAAGGAATTGGGTTTTAATGATCTAGATCGATTAATTAAGGATTGAAGAGCTTTTCCTAGGTCATGTCATTAAATCAATGTAATGTTATGGTTAAGACAATGCTTTTTCTCTACTCACTTAAGTTAATATATGGTCATTCATCAATCTTAAGAATTGGGCTTAAAGTTTAAGAGGGTTAATCTAAGATATTCTAATTTTCAAATTATAACCTTCAGGATAAATCAAGGGTTGGTCATTCAATGATTTACATAAGGTCACTTACATCACTTGCATGACTTAGAGCAACATTTTGAACGTTATTCATCACTTAAATCTGTCCAAAATGCTGCTAATGAACACGTGATGAGGATAGGGAGAAAGCATGCAAATAAAGCTTGATCATGGTGGATATCATGAAGGACCATTAGATAACCAACTACCTCCACCATGCACGGTTAAGTGGACTCCTATCTTGCATCCATGAGAATGCAGCTATGAGCTCATGCAGCAACATGTTTAGGAATCTCTTGAGATAAAAATTTTGGCTACCCTGCATGCTTCATCTCATTTTTTTATTTTCTGGCTTTATTCTTATCCGAATGCTCTCTTTTCCTTTCCCTTATTTTTGTTTTACTCTTGGCTGAATGTTGTAATGTTAGTTCATTAATTAATGCTTTCTATTGCTTTGTTATTTGGGGTCTTAGTTTAATTCCTAATTTAATGTTTTTATAGGTTAAATCAATGTTTTAATTTCCTAATATTTAGTTAGTTCAATGTAATTAATTTCTTGTCAATGTTTGAAACTAGGTTTACTTATATATGAATGGGTTTTGTCAATTTCAATTTTATATATTTTATTACTCTTGTTTAAGGTTTGAGTTTTACATTTCCAAATTTGTTATTTCTTAATATTAATTTGTTTGATGTTTTATTTCATGTAGTTTCAATCATATCTAATGTATTTAGTTCATCTATATTTAGTAGTTAATCTTTATGCATATTCTTAGGCTTAGGTAATTAAATTTTACTTTTTACTTAAATTATATATTTTGGAAATTTTATTTAGATTTCTAACTTAAGTTTTGGTTAATTACATTTTAGTTAATTGCCTATTAGTTTAAGTAACTTAGGTTTCTAATAGGTAAAGTGTTAAATTTTGGCTTGTTTCATTAGTGTTAATTTTCTAGCTTTTATCTTATTTGTTTAAGCTTTGCATTTTAAAATTTTCCAAATTTGTTTTGATTAAAAATCATATTGAGTGAAGTGTTATTCCATGGATTTTTTTTATTCTTAGTGTCTTTAGTTCATTGATGCTTGGTAACTAAACATTTGTGGTTGTTTTTAGGTCTTAATTCAAGTAATTTCAGTTTTTGTTCAAGTAATTTTTTGTTAGAATATTAATTTGAGCTTTGTCGAATTAAGTTTTAGCTAATTAAGTAATATCTTAGTAACTTAATTTTTTGTTAGTTTAAGTGTTCAATTGTGATTTTCCTTAAGTGTTTTAAATTTTCCAACTTTTATTTTAATTAATTAAGTTTGATTTATATTCATTTAATCTTTGCTTTAGGCAGTTTAAACATGTGTGTGGCTAGTCTTCTTAGGGGCTTGGAGATATTAAAAGAATGAAAGGATGAAAATTGTTAGAATGGAGTTGAATTTATGCTTAATTTGGTGGTTGGTTGTTTAGGTTGGTTTGGGACTTAGGTTAAATGTCTTGAATTAGTAGTTATCTCTAGGTTTAATCACCCTTTAGGTAACTTCATAATACAAAAGCTAGGGTTGAGCATGTGATATGATAATGGTCTATAGCAATTCCCAAAAGTAGCAATAGGTTAAGTTGAATTTGTTAGGATACTTAATCAACTAACCTAGGGTCTCATACCTTTATGTTACACCTTCCGATCTTGTGAGTAGGTGGCCTGAGTTAGTTTTTTCCTAGTATCTAAGGTGTCTTCACTATTAAATCTCTGAGCTTGTTCTAGGTTATAGATAGAGATAGGGAAATTTCTAGAGCTTGTTAAATTTGTCGGATTTAGAGGAACTGAGGGTTTAAGAGATTATTCGATCTTATAGGCTAACACCACGACTAAAGTACCTCTTGTCTAGATTCAAGGATCAATGATCATACCGACATTCTGAAGATATCTCCAACCCACTTCTTCACTATTGTTATTAGTCTTGTTTAAATTTGCATTGTGTTGTCTTTTGATTACGTTAATTACATTCAACTTATTTTGCTTTCATATCTTCAAGGTGTTTTCTTTTTTTTCTTACAATATTTGAAATAACAGTTGCATTCCAAATCTCCGTCATTTACCTTAGCTAGCCATTATTGCATAGTTTGTGTAGTTAAGTATTTTACTATTTGGTAGTTTACGATGAGCTTACCGTATGCCTACATTATTCTCCCCTTATTCCAAAACATTTGTCCTCGAATCTCTATCTTTAAGATAGGGAGATAAATCATCAACATTAAATGTTGCACTTATATGCCTCTATATTCATCAAGTAACTAAATCTTGTAGGCAATATCATCATATCTTTCAAGAACCTTGAAAGGCCCATTAGCTCGAGACTCAGGGCAAAAGTTTATTCTTTCTTTTGCTTGAGAATCGTTTCTTGCAAAGATATAGTCACATGAAATCACCTGGCTTAAAAATTAGGTTGGCTTTCTATTTATACATTTTTTTTGTATTTTGCATTGACCTTTTAATTTGTGCTTTAACTTGCCCATTAATATGCTTGAAAGCTCTAATTTATAAAATACCAAAAGAGATTGCTTACCAAAAGAGCCGAGAAGTAAGAAAACACTTGGAAGCTTCGTTGTCTAGACTTAACCTGGAACTGTTGGCTGCTCGATTAGTTTGACAATCCCTTTCCCCTTCATCCAACCCTCCCTCTCAATAGCACTAGTGATCCCCCTCTATTGGCTTCCCTCTTTAAGTTGGCTTTTTCCTTTTACTTTTGTTCTTCTAGTACAAATACTAGTTTAGGGCCTCCTTTTGCTTTGTGAGATCTCCTTTTAATCTGAGCTCCCCTATTAGTGCTCCTTTCTTTATTGCTAGCTTTTTTAGCTATCTTTAAGTGCGTCCTTATGTTATGTACATAGTTATATTTATTTTTAATCTATTCTTTTCTTTATTAAAGAAAATATTATTTCTTCCCTCGACACTTTAATGAAATCTAATGGCAGGTAGGGATTAACACCATAAACAATCTCAAATGGAGCATGACCAATAGCACTTGTAGCAGTCTTGTTAAAGGTAAGATTGTCTTGGATGTAGTAACAACTAAAGCTCCTGCAAAGCCCACAAAGGATGAACCTACCTTATATCCATTAAAGAAAACTAACTTAGAGAATACTGGTAACTCCTTTTCTCAGCCTCTCTCTTTATCTGAAATGGATGAGTCAGAATTCTATGCCAAGTTTGAAATTTTTGTTACTATAGAAATAGGTTTAAAAAAAAGAGCTAGGAAGAGAGCTAAGGCCAAGAAAGTACTCCTCAGCCTACTTGATGATCTTTTATGAATATGTTGATTTGGAATATATAGGGAATTAATTGCCCCAAAAAATTTTAAGGATTGAGACATCCCCTTAGCACTAGCCACCTTTCTTTGCTATCTCTTAGAAAGTAGAGTTAGATTTGCTAATAGATTTAAAACCATTTCCAATAAGCTTTTTAAAAGCCACTCCTTTGTTCACAACCTTTACCACTTCTCTTATGCTAAGATTTTCTATTTTTAGGACCCTACCATTATGTTCTGCCAACTTATTACTTCTTCTGCCTACCTTATTCACCTTAACATCTCCATCCTATGCTCTAATTTGAATTTCAACCTTTGTGTTTATGGTTTCAATGATATCAACCTCTGTTCCTCTGTATGATTAGACCTTCAATCCCATAATCTTTAGATTGCTAATTATCCTTAGGTTTTCATTGTCAATTTTAACATTATCCTTTATGCCTTTGAAACCTACAACCACTATTTCCATGCCAAAGAGGTATCCTTGATGTCAAAACTTGTTTTTTTGACTGCAACCATGTGACATGCATTTTTTGGATAATAAAGAAAAATAAATTAATAGTAAAAAAAGCTTGTGCAATCATTAAGCAAGAAAGCTCTAAAAAAGTAGAGGACAGCAACATCTACTAGAAGCCAAAACCATAGAAAGACAAAGAAGCAAAAGAAAAACCAAAAGCCTTCAAGATAGGATCAAACACAACAGAAGCAAGGCCAAGTCTAGAAATAAGCTAACTGTCCAATACCAAGGATCTGCTAGGTTCTGGCATTAGGGCCATAATCAGTTCCCATCTTTCTCAAAATAAAGTGGTTGCTGAATTTTTCAAAGGCTGAGAATGGCTAAAAAAAAAAACCTATAGATGGGAGTTTTTGCTCTTTATCACTGGGCTTTAGGAGCTTCCATTTTACCAGTCTTTATTTTTCAAGAATCAGAAACTAGAGTAGATTAGGCTGGAGTTGAGTTGCTTAGCAGCTTAACAGATTCTTGGACAATGATAAAGGAAGGAATAAGTTGGGAGGTGGCAGAACCAATATCTTCTTATTTAGAGTCATTAAAGTCTCAAATATAAACTGGGTTCATTTTTTGTTAGTTCACTTTCGGTAGATAGTGGACCTTTTTTGGAAGCTCCTCTGCGAGAGTAAATTTGGTGAAGTAAGGTCACTCTTCCAAATAGGCTGGAATAGGTAAGCATACCTAAGAAGGAGGAAACAAGCATAGGACTTGCAACACATAATAGTTAATGTCTTAAAGGCTCCAGTTAATCTTGGTTCTATTGTTATTAAATCTTGTAGTCTCGGGGTTAGTAGAGAGAAAAATCTCTCTTACATGCTGACAAGTAAAGACAAGGATACATTGAACACTATTTTGCTTGTCCCTAAATATTATGTCATTACTCTCCTTTTAAAAGGAATAAATACAAAGGAAGACAACACAATTACAGGTAAAGAAGAATTAGGATATTTGCTTTTAGTGAGCTAAAGTAGCCAGTGCCTAGCAGAGAGAAAAGAGCCAAGGTTCCAGGATTGACAGCAAAGGTGTATAAGCTTGGTCCATAAACTTTTAGAATACTTATAGTTAAAGAATAGATTATCATGGGACTCACTATCAAATTTGAAAAGGATACAATTATTGGGACAATGAGTGTACCATGGTCTGTCTTTGATTGCAAGTTTAGCTTTGATGCCTAACTAGAGTGTAAAACCATGTCTAGGGAGAATGTACGCAAACCACACCAATTTAGCCTAGGGCAGGGAACTAGAAGGAGGGATAAGAAATTGGTAGGCTTCCTTGTTAGGGAAGATTTTGGTTCTGTCGTCCCATTCAAGACAGTCTTTTCTCAAGTTGTAGGGGAGGAGGGGAATGGAGATTTTTTAAAGCTCCAGGAGTTCAGGAGAGTTTGTTGGTAGGCAGCTTCAACTATTATTGTAAACAATACTAGTGACTTTACTACAGTTGTTCAACCCATGATCATATATAATACGATGGGAGAAGGTGTTTTGAAGAATGCTAGCAGGGTGCTAAGGGTTAGAGCAAAGAAAACATCTGCATCATTCCCAATTTGAAATATGAAGTTTTGGATGAAGGTGTCTATGGTTTTCAAGATCTTTTCTAACTCTAAGAGTCCTTATAGGACAAGGAGTAAGACCAAAAGCTTTTGATCTGTAGAATGACACTGTCGACCCACTTTACCCAGAGGGCTTCATCATCTGAGAAAAGAAGCCAAATTCTCTTAGCTAAAAGGACTTTGTTCTAAAGTTTCAAAAGTTTGATGCCTAAGCCTACCTAAGACTGAGGTTGGCAAACTTCCTCCCATTTATCTTTGTGACATGTATTCCTTTAGGTTGTTTAACACTTGGCACAATTGTCAAGATGGTGTCTCTTTCATTTATAAGAAATTGGATCAAATCTTGGTTAACCCTCATTGGCTCTAGTCCTTTCCCTTATTATATGGCCACTTTGATGTCCTTAATATCTTAGATCATAGCCAAACTATTTCCTCTATCCCTAGTTACCAAAAAAAAAAAAAAACTCTCACCATTATGGTTCTTCATCTTTTTAGCCTAACTCTCAAATTGCCCTTCCACTGTCCAAGTATCTATGGCCCTTCTATATTTGCTGTGGTCCAGAAAGTTAAGGCTATGAAACTTGCTCTAAAAAAGATGGATAAGAGTGAAGTTGGGGATCTTAGCCTTTGAGTTTAAGACTCCTATGCTCAGTTATCTAATATTCAAAATGCCCTTAGCTTTAGTTCTTCCTCCTCTTTCTTGATGGCAGCGAAGAAATAAGCTCTTCAAGACTACTTCTCTACTTTTAATCCTTAGGAATCCTTTTACAAACAAAAAGTATACATTACCTACTCGAAAGAAGGAGACCAGCATATCAAATTGTTTCATAATACCCTGCTTTGTAGAAGAAACATCAATACCATTTCGTCCATTGAAAGTCCTGACCACTCCTTCCTCACTACCCCTTTAGACCTTAAGCTTAACTTTTTTAACTTCTTCAAGGAGACTATAGGAAATGGTAGAATGGTTTTTGGAACTCCGTGTAAGTGAACAATTTAAAAATAAAGAATAATTCAGCAATGTAAAATGCATCATTGGTTCTATGACATGTAAAGAAATGTACAATTTTAGAGAACCTATCAACAACTACAAAAACTGAATCATGACCTTTCTTAGACCTAGGTACATCCAAAACAAAATCCATAAAATATGTCACGCTCACTAGGAATAGGTAGTGGTTTATATAATCCATGGGGTTGAACTCTCAATTTAGCTTGCCTGCACTTTACACATTCTCACATCCTCTTTCCACGTCTCTCCTCATGTGTAGCTAAAAGAAATGTTTATTCAAAATGTCAAGAGTTTTTTTAATACCAAAATAACCCATTAAACCTCCCCCATGTGATTCTTTAACTGATAGCTCTCTCAAAGAACATTGGGGAATGCACAACCTATTCTCTCGAAACAAATACCCAGCATGCCTCTTTAACT
>JAOXYD010233286.1:0-17790 GCA_028565735.1 Pinacopodium congolense
TATGATTGCATCTCTTGATATATGTTTAATTTGATTAGAAAAATATGCATAAAGTATTAAAGATAAGTTAAAGACTTTTTTGGATGTACGGGTGTTTGATTGTTTATGTATAAATATGTTCAACACTTATTTGGCTATTAGTTCTAAGGTCGGTCGATCGAATAAGGTAGATCGATCGACTGAATACTTGATAAGAGGCTATCAGTTGACTGAATAAATTGATCGGTTGACCGAACACAATGAAAAACACCTATCGGTTGACCGAATGTTCAGGAGTTTCTGGAGTCAAGAGAGAATTGTAACGATTGAACAACGGGTAAATCATTTATGATTTTTGCCCATTGGAAAAATGATTACAAATAGGTATGAGTATTATGTGTGTATATACGGTCTTATATACAACAAATAGAGAGTGATTATATTGTTTGAAATTCTTACAAAGATTTTATTTTTCAACGAGTGATTACTTGAAAGGTTTTAAGTAAGTTGTTGTGTGTGTGATTTTTTTAGTAAGGCAATCAATTATTTTTTGTGTGCATTCATTCATAAGACTCTTTTGTTTATCAAGTGAAGTTTCTTTTCAATTCTAATCGAGTGATTGTGAGGTTATTCTTAAGCCTAGGAAAAAGAAACTAGTGAAAGGTTTTCCTTCATCCTTTGAAAAAGGATATTATCTGTAACTTTTATTATTGTTATAACAACGAAAGCTCAATAGTGGTGTTGGGGACTGGATTAGGAGCAAGTGAATAGCTCCGAATCAAGATAAATCAAGGTGTAAACTCTCCTCTCTCTATCTTTAATTTTGCATTTAGACTATCTGATTGTTTGTTTAGATAAATTTGTTTAAGCTTCCACAATTTTTTAGTAAGAATTTTACTTTACTAATTCACCCCCCCCCTCTTAGTGCCATATTCATCCCAATGATATGAAAATTCAAATTAGAAAAGATGGAAAAGAAAATCAACCTAAAAGCCACTTAATCTTAAAATTAACTAAACTTTCAATTTGAGTTCTAGTGTGTTTTTTTGAGTTTCTGTTTAATTGAGCTTATAGTTGAGATATATATCTGAGTTTCTAAACTATCATATGGGAACTCCAAATCCTTATGTATTTGCCTTGTTTTTTGATTAATCAAAGTTTATGTTCTTAAGCTTACATCTTTGATTTTTCTTTGATTTTTATGCAAGTTCTTGATGAATTAGAGTTGTGCTGGAGTCCAGAATCGAGTTAGAGAGATCAAGATACGTCCAAAATCTGTCTTTGGATATTTTTATAACCTTTAAACTTATTTTTACATCTTATATTTTCATATTTGTGAAGGCATGTTGCTTAAGTTGTATCTTTTATATGTTTTAAGCAAGATATGTAGCTAAATCATTTTTATTGCTAAGGATTAGTGTATTTATGATTTAGGAGAGCTTAAAGGCATGTAAAAAGGTCTAATTTTTTTTAATTAATGGTCTAAAAGTTTTGATTTTAAGCGAGCCACTTATGATTAGAGTTAAAGATAATCTAATCTTGATAAATCATCTTAGTTTGTTAGAAAACTTAATAAACAACACAAATTAATCATTGAATGACCAAACTTTTATTTTTTGTGAGATTTAGAGATCTAAGATTGTAAATCAAAAAATCAAGTTCTTGAAATTAAGGCCTATTAACTTGATTTAAGGAATAACCAAACTTTAAATTAAGATTAATGGAGAAAAGGGGAAGTCTTAACCATAACTTTGTTTTGATTTTGTGAAGAAACTTTAAATTAGACCTTAAAATTGTTTATAAATCTATTAAATCATCAGTCACCAAATCCTTATCTAATTTTCACATTTGGAAATTTTTAGAAATTGTTGAAAGCAATTAAAATTCAATTTTAAAGTGTTTAATCCAGGTTAGAGTAGTTTAGCATTTTTTTAAGCTGTTAACCAAATTATTTGGATTTTTATAGATATTTTTGATCTAATTAGCCTATTAATTAACTGTTTTTCCTATGGGGATCAACATTTTAGGTTTAAAATAATCCACTTTATTACTTTTTTTATAGGTACACTTGTCTTAATCACGTTAGTTTTCAAAGTAAAATCGTTAAAGTCATTCTAAATTTCATAATCACTTAACCAACGTACATCATAAACAAATCCTCTCCAAGAAATTAGGGATATTTAGACTCATGATGAATTTATTTAGAGAATTGTTTCATAACTAAGGCAAGGTAGAGATCATAATTCTACTTATACTTGGAAGGATAACATATTGAAATGGAAAGGTAGGTTAGTGGTGGGTATTACTAATCTCCTTAAAAGGAAAATTATAAATCTATTTCATGGCTTAGCTCAGGGGGGCATTCTGGTTGGCTAAGAACTTATAAGAAACTCAATTCATTTTTCTTTTAGAAGAGGTTATTGTAAGATGTTTGAAATTTTGTGAGAAATTATGGTGTTTGTCAATAGAATAAGTAGGAAACTAAAGCTTCTTATGGTCTACTTCAACCACTACCCATGCCACAACTTATATGGATAGATATAAGCATGGATTTTATGGAAGGACTACCGAATTCATAAGGGTATTCAATAACCCTCAGTTTGGTCAATCGTTTAAGTAAATATGCTTATTTTGTGCCACTTAAGCGTCGTCATACTGCAGCCAAAGTATCTATGTTTTTACTAGATATGGCAGTTAAATTACATAGGCTACCTATGTTTATAATGTCTAATCGTGATGTAATTTTTACTAGTAGTTTTTGGTGTAAAATTTTCAAGATTTAAGGAGTTTAATTAAATTTTGCTAGTGCTTATCATCCAGAGACAAATTGTCAAATAGAAGTTATCAATCGTACCTTGGAAACTTATTAGAGGTGCATGTCTTACAACATTTCTTATCATTCTTCTGTCTTTATCTCTCCTTTTGAAGCTATTTATGGCTTTACTCCTTTGTTGTATGTTCCTTACCTCAAAGGCTATTCAAAAGTTTTATTAATTGATCAAATCATGAAAGATAAAGAAATGATTTTACAAATTTTACGATTTCATTTAAAAAGGCACAATAGAGAATGGAGCAAATAACAGATAAACATAAGACGGAGAATAAATTTCAAAAAGGAGTGTTAGGGTTAAATTCACAGTATTGTTATATGTTATTTTTTGTAAATTTACCTCTATTTTGGTGCTTAAATATTTAATTTATGTTTAGAAATATTTAACTTTTAAGTTGAGGTGAATAATTTAAGAAATATACAAAAAGAAGACAAAAAAATTAATGTGCAAGCCATCAATGTGGATTTATCCAACACACCATGAAGGCCCATGCACCTCGCATTAAAGGCTATAGATAAAAGGCATCAACAATGGTTACATGGCCTATCAATGACCTCATTGTTCTTCAAGTCAAATCACATTTGATAAGTGGAAGAAAAATTTTCCATCGGCTTCTTCAACAATTATAGCTAGCACATGGCTTCAAATTCCAACAACCACCTCCAAGACTAAAAGGAGGGCAAAGAGACGTCTGAGGCATGACTTTTAGGTAGCAAACACTTAGTCTTCGTATGGTTTTTAATATCAAAGCAGTTTTTGGTTGTTATTATTTCCTTTTTCATTTCAAACCATTGTAAATAGATTATTCAAGCTGCTTGTGGATTCTAAAAGCTCCACACACAAGATTCAGTATTAGATCATCATTTGGGGATGTGATTTAGTGACATCTAATTCTTAATTTTTTATTATATTGTTATTTTTGTGAATTAATCAAAGTTATGTGGATTAATGTCTATATTTCATGTTCTTTGATTAATATGTGTACTTAATGTGATTTTCAATTAAGGTTAGAGTGATTAATCTATTAATTAATGCCTTATTATATGGTTAGTGAGTTAATCTTTTCTTATTGAATGCTTAATACTTGTCTTAACTTGATCAATTAAGATAAAGTAATTAGGAAATCTAGGATTTGAGAAATCTACCAAGGTTATTGGACAAATCACTAAATAATGTGGTTTAAATTAATGAATGATCAAACTTTGGTTAATCCTAAGGGTGTTAGTTTTGAAATAAGAAAATTTAAAACTAGACTTCTTGAACTTCAGATCTATTAACTAAGTCTAATGCATGACCAAACTTCAGAATATGACCAATAGAGAGAAGATTGTGACTTACCATAGCAATGTTTTTATGTTGTGAAGATACCCTAGAATATGTGTCATAAACTTTAAGAAATCAATTAGATCATTAATCACCTAAACCTTCACTGACTATTTAGACTTAGGAAATGCAATCTTGAAACTCCTTTACATTGGTTGAAAGCTTTCTACATTAGTTTTGTATTCTTTAATTTCATAATTCTATCATTCTTAGCTCAATAGATAGTTTTAATCCTAGTGATCAAGTACTTGCATTACTTTCTCATGGGATTGACATTTGGAGTCCAAAATATATTCCATTATATTACTTATTCCGACAGATGCACTTGCCTGTACGTTGGTTTAAAATCAAAATTAAAAATTGTATTTAAAATTAAGTCACCTAAACCAACCAACAAGTTTTTTGTGCCGTCAGGGATAGTAACTGTGATATTATAAATATATTGATGTTAATTGCTTTAGAGTTTATTTTATTGGTTGTTTTGTTTTCTTTATTGTTTTCACGATTTATTTGATGTTATGTTAATATTTTTATCTTTATTTAATTTTATTTTTGTCTATGTTTTGAAAGATCTTTTGGTGATCTCGTTTAGTCATCAAGAAGATGTGGAGGTTACAAGACCATTAGTACAATTACCAGTGGTATGATCCTAAAGTTGAGTCCTTAAACTAGATTGGTCAATTAGAGTATTTTGATGACACCTATGCCTTTATTTCCAATGCTTACCTTGATTATTCTTAGCTTGATCATTCTTGTTTTGAACAACATTCATCATTTCCTAGTCAACAGTATTTTGAGTGCTTAGATGTTGCTTTTACGACAATTGGATGGATCATCTTGATTATTTTTGGCTTCATAAGGTTGCATTCATTTTGTATTTACATAATCCTTCTCAGTTTAAACACAATCAAAGAACTATGGAGCAAATTTTAGAATCAATTATGGGAATTGATCATTTAGAGCCAAGTCAGATAGAAAGCATTAGTGATGAGCCTACGCTAACTTTAGATGAAACAAATTTAGAAGCTATTGAAATTGAACATCAAAGTCAAGTTGTTAAAAATAAGATGGTCAAAGCATTTCAAGAAGCTTTTATGAACATTTAGTTCTTAGGTATTTCATCTTTTGATCCTATACTAAGAGTTGTACACCTAGATATAGTATCTTGTTACTTCATCTAAGGTGAAATTTGTGAATCTAAACCTCTTCTGAGTGGCATAGGAACCATTAATCTATTGGTCTATTATCAAAAGGATGAGGATAAGAAGCTAGGTGGCAAACCTAGGAAGATGTGAAAATTTCTCTAACATTAGGGTCCAACTAAAAGACCTTAAGAAGTGCTTATTGGGAGGCAACTTAATAGTAGAAGTAGGAAGTTGTAATTGAATAAATGTTTGGTGTGTTTTAAATAACTTTCAGAGCATTTTTAGTGTGTTTTGTTTAGCTTAGTGTGTTTTTCCTTAGTTTTTCCTTTAATTTTCATGTGATTTCTTTGGTTTTTAAATGTTTAGAGTTCCCATTTTAAAGCAATTAGATGTACAATCCAATTAATTTTATTGGCTTTTGATTTAAGGATAATAGTTACATAAGTGAGTAACGTTTTTGAATTTTTTCAGTTGAGTGAGTGATCTTTTAAAATTTTCAATCAAGTGATGAACATTTGACAAGTTAATCAAACAAGGTAAAATCATTAGTTCCATCAGTTTTATCTTAAAATGACTGCCACGTGTCCAAAATAACCGATAAATGACCCGATTTAAATCTAAATCCAACCCTATTAAAAACTTACCCACCGCACATTAGGATGTTCCAATAACATCTCAACCGTCCATCTCATCCCAAAATCCTTAACAAAACACTTTGACAAGAAATCCTTCCCAATTCAGATATCTATTGTGGGATTGTCGATAATTCATCTCATACTCTAATACAGATCAATAAAGTCATCATGTTTGTCTCTAGCTTGCAGTTCCACATCAGTTTGCCAGTCACCATTTTAAACATAGCATAACCAAGTGCCTAGATGTCTCCATGATGCTCTTACTCGATGCGTTTTCTAAAAATAGGACAAATTATTTAATATGGGCAACAATAATTAGAATGAAATCAAGGAATAAAAATATTGTAGTTGCATTCAGTAATACGGCCTGCCTATTCGAATGATTACATCCGACAACACTCATCCAAAATTATGTGAACCAACGATGACATAAAATCTACACAATGGAGGTGTCCTACTGGAATGAATTTTCAGAACAGCACAACATGTAAGTTGTTCACTTTTCTCTATAGAACTAGGTATTGAATAATCAATTTATAGTGTGTATACAAAAAATTGAACAAATATATATTAATGAGAGCAACAACCTCCTCTGTTTGCCCCTATTTTACTACCATTGCTACAGTAACTTTCTATCTGCTGCTACGATTAACTCTCCCTACTTTTCTCTTATTCACAGTGTTGTTAAACTTTATGACTCACCATCAAAATTTATTCTAACTCAAAAGACACAATATGCTTGTGTCATAACCACGCAACCCATGCTTTGTTCTCTGTTTTATTATTGGGTAGTACATAACATAGGGCACGTGGTAAATTCATTCAATCCCTAGTTAAACCCCTGCAATGTACTTCTCTTCCACCAGACTACAATTGATAAAGATAAAGTGGCTTCTCCATTAATTCCAATGTCCAAAGCATATGGAATTACAGTCTCCATTATATGATAGTCGGGATATGTAACAGGTTCATGAAAATTGCAGTCTTGTTCTACATCTTGTTTCTCTCTCTACTGGTTTTTGTTCTCTCTCTTTATAACTACCTTAATTTCTTCTCTAATAATCCCTAATCAAAACACTAGCAGAAATTAACCTGCATCACTCCTGGTGTGTCAAATTTATTTTCGTTGACTGATTCTAGTTACATGTACAACGACATTCCTTGAATTTCCAGTATCCCCTATTGCTGCTCCAAACTTTTTGCCAATTCAAAGTTTGTAATCTTCACTTCATTATCTCCTAACAGCAACAGATTATCAAGTTTAATGTCACAGTGAGCAAACCTTTTCACGTAGATGTGATATAAACCCTTTAGTACAACCACCTAATGCGCACTCCAATGACAAGCTGTAAAATCGCTCTCCATTTTTTACGTTGAAACTATTGCTGAAACTCTTGATAATGTAGGGACAAGAGCCAAGTTCAGTCAAAATCTCCTTCTTGTTCTTGACCACGGAATAGTCCCAAGTGCTGCATAATTTCACAGCCATCATTGGAAGAAATTGATGATTAGAGCTTTTCTTGGGTATTGCAAGACTGACAGTGGACGAACTGTCACAACCGATCATCTCTCCTCAAACCCAATCCATCGGAGCAACCAAAAAAGAAGGATTCACTCAAAAAGTTGTCAGTTTTTAAGAGTAAAGAGAAGTTCATGAATAGACCACACAATGACCAAACTGTTTAGGAGAAAGGGTGGTGAGGAATTTAAATCAGGTTAGTTTTTAATTAGGTCGGATTTGGATTTAAATCAGGTTGTTTACCGGTTATTCTGGACACGTGGCAGTCATTTTAGGATAAAACTAACAGACCTAACGATTTTACCTTGTTTGATTAACTTATCAAATGTTCATCACTTAATTGAAATTTTTAAAAGATCACTCACTCAACTGAAAAAATCTAGAAACATTACTTACTTATGTAACTATTATCCCTTTGATTTAAGAAGCAATTGGTGAAATTTTAGGGTTAAAATCTCTTGGAATTTGGTCAAACAAACCCTCAATGGTGGTTTGATGCACCATCGTTAAAGGCCTAGTTAACATGCACTAAGCTTCTTAAAATAGTCCCTTTATGGCGGGTGATAGTGACGATTGGCAACCGCTATTGAAAGACTATTCAACCACCGTTGAGCTTCGCAGACAGCCTAAAAATGAAGCAATTTTGAGTTAAAATGTGTAAAACCCTACCTAGTTTCCTTATTCCTCATTTCAACACACCCTCACTATTGCAACTCCTCCAAATGCTTTGGCCACTGCCCTATTTTGCCCATTTTGAACTCAAAATTCTAACTTTTCACCACTTTCCTTACCCATTTCCACTACTAAAACACCATCTTTCCTCCATTTTTCCATATTTTTCAGTATGCACTACCACCTCCCACTGCCCCTTTTCCACTGCACTATACTCCTCACTAACTTTCCATTAGTACCAATTTTAAATCCAAACATTCTTGCTACCAAAAAGGGAATATTTCAATGAGATTATTTGAAGTATACTACACATTCAAGTCCATTTTTTAGCATATTCCAGCCCCTTTTCCTTACATTTTTTAATTAGATAGAACCCTAATCCTACATTGGACAATCTTTTTATAAAAGGCTAGCATTTGATTTTGATCAGTTTATTACACAGGAAAATTTAGATTGGTATATTGCATATAGGACCAATGATTTTATCTTAGAGCACTCTATCCATCCAGCCCTCGAGTCTGAATTTGATGTATCTAGCATCTTTAAAGCTTTTGGTTAGGAACCAATTCTCACACTTTCTAAGCCCTATTATTCAAATTTGGTTCGCGAAACTTTTTATGAAGATTTGTTCATATCCAATCTCAACTTTTCAATAGTCGTAGCTTGAGATGCCTTAAGCCTCGTAAGGAAAAACCCTTAAGCTTTTACCACGTCACATTTAAGGGTTCAATAGTGTATTATTGTGGCACTACTGAGTGGTAACATGTCCCATAGGGCTAATAGGTTAAATGAGGTTAGGTTTGGTGATGTGTATGTCTTATATAAGATGTTACAAGGATTGGGCTCCATTCACGGTCTACCATTATTTGGGTTCATCATTACCACCATGCACGAGGTTGTTAAGATGCAAAGACCTAGCAAGAACTTTTACTTTCCTTGTTTATTGACTTGGATCTTTCTAATAGAAGGAGTTCCTTTCTATGATGAGGCAACAAAATATTATGTTCTCTACACATAGATCTCACATTCTATAATTAAGCTGTGGAAATATACCTGAGTTCAAAGGGAGTGGTGCAAAACTATTGTTAGATGTTTTCAGGAGAAGAATGACCTAATGATCCCACCATTTTTTATGTCCCTCTTGCTACACCTGAGGAGGTTATAGGTGAGGCATCCTCTGAGGTGACCTCGAATGTCTATCCACTGCCTCCAGCTTTACCAGCTTGCATGCCTCTGTCTAATCCACCTTAGGATGATATAAGGCCATTTTCTTTAGGATGGAGAGTCGTTTAACTTCTGAAATTTTAGAGCTTCATTCTGGCATGGCAGCCAATTAGGATCGGATGGATCATTATTACATTAATTTGAAATCACTATTTTATCTCAAATAAATCAATCAATTAACATGCAAATCAAATGCAATACCAATCCAACTTCACGACAGTGTACCGGTCACAAGTAATAAAGTGGAGTACATTTAAAACTCTAGAATGCCGAACTCACAAAGAACTGATTTGTATGACTATTAAGGCAATTGGATTACAATTATCTAAGGGAAATAAAGGCTTAAACCGAATGGGTTTAGATTAATTAAAAATAACTAAAATGCTTCCATCTCTGCAATTGAATTCTAAATTGTTTAAGAATTACCAATTGATTAAATGGCTAAGGACTAGGCCTAAATGACCTAAGTAATATATGAAATGGATTAGAATTTCTATCTAGAGTCTTCACTAAATTAAGACAAAGCTATGGTTAGGTCATTGCATTTTCTCTAACATTCCTAGTTTATGGTTTAGTTCACTTATAAATCACAGGAAGTAGGCTTAAAGTTTAAGAAGTTTCTAATCTTAAAAATCATATTCAAGATTAGTACTTGCATAATATAACCAATAAATGGTCATATATTGATTAAAATCATGTTGTTTATAGATTTTTCCAATTAAGTGAATAGTCCTCTACTTATTCATCTAAGCTCATATCTTAAGTGATCAAGTTAAGATATGCTTTAAGATCTCACATAAACAAAGATTATTATCATATCAAGTGTTATAAACTCACTAAAGGCATTCAAGAACCTATCCCTAGTTAGAATTTAGCTTAAAAAATCATACATAAAAAAGAAATGTGTATTGAAAGTGAAAAAACACATGTTCTTGCCATATATGAATAAAGAGAGTGTAAAACAAGAGATTTAATGTTTAAGAAGAACCAAATGATAATAAAAACTAACAGACAACTTCCTTACAAGCCTATGAACTCCATTGAATCCTCAAAACAACCTGAAATTGCAATATACAAAGGCTAGAAAAGAAAAAGAAAAGAAAAACATAAAAACTAAGGAAAGAAGAAGGGAATATGATTTTTTATCTGAATTCTCTACCTTAATCCGTCCTAACTTTTGTAAAAATAATCTCTAGAGCTTCTTATATATGCCTAGAGCAAGTAGGAACAAGTTAGGAAAGTTTCAGATAAAAATATCTCGATAGCTACTAAAACGACACTTGAAGAACATTACAACGACAGCCTATACAGGCACCGTTTAAGTCTTTGTCTTCGAGAGTAAAACGACGACCTAGAGAGTATAACGACAAGGTGAAAGGGGTGTCGTTTAACTCCTAAAGTATGGTTTTTCATCTACAATTTAGAGAGTTTCTCCATTTTTTTAGCTTCCATATGCAATGTACAACATTTGTAAACACAATTAAACACTTTAACAACAATTTGGAAGTAGTGTGCCTTAAAACTAGATTATATTGAGATAAAAATGCATTGAATTCAAAGCCTAAAAATCCCCCACTCTTAAACTTTGCTTATCAAGAAAATCATTAAATCATCAAGTTCAACATAACCCATAAGCATATGAAAACTTATTCAACTCATCAAACAACATCAATGGACCAATTTCCTTAGGTTTTCAAACATTATGCACATAAAACATGATATATACGCAATTAAGCATACTAAGTCACAAAAAAATTTAAATCACTTCATGTTTCTTCAAATTCAAACTCAATTACACTTCCATTCCACATGAAAAATAAATAGTGCTAAAGCAAGATGTATCATCTTGCAAAAATATCAAACATCCTTTATTCACTAAAAGCAAAACATAAAAAAAGGTGAGCTTTTTTAAGCTTGTTTGAGAAGTCAAGTAATCTTATTACATGAAGATGAATATTTTGTCGCGAACATCCCCAGTACTTCAATTAAATCACCTCACATCAACTGGCTACTAACTCTACTCTTAAACTTCAACCAATTGGTTTAAAGCCAACAGAGTGAATAAACTCTCTTATTAATTCTTTTTCTTTTTTTTTCTATTTTTCTATTTTTTTATTTTCAACAACTTTTTTCATTTTTCATTTTTTTCTTTTCATTTTTTTGAATTTAAATCAAGATGATATGATATTTTAAAATGAAGCACATTTTGTTTTAAAACTATGCATTTTAAACATAGAACTCATAATGATTAAAAGATGCCATCATCTAAAACATGAATTAATTTAAAACCATTTGATCTTTAATAGACTTAATCAATCATATAACATCTAAAAGGGGAATAATAAATGATGAAAAATTAAAATGTCCAATGACATGCATTAAAATAAAAAAAATCCACATTTTATAGATTATGTTAAAAAAGATGATAAATTGACATACTTTAGGCCAAATCAAACATAAGTGTGATCATCCATTCCCTCTCCCACACTTAATTGAACACTGTCCTCAATGTTTATAAAATACACATTAAGCACACATATGAGAGAAAAAGGAACAGAAAGTGCCCGAATAAAAAATGATAAAATTTTTTGAAGATCCATCGAGGGTGAATGTAGAAACTTTCTCTATAATGCATCAACGATTGAATATAATACTTGCAATTCCATCAAAAGAGAATCAAAGCACTAGAAACCAAATAGAAAGCAACCATACTCCGTAAAGGAAAGATTACTAAAGAATAATAAGGAGCATAAAAAGGAAAACAAAAGAAAAGCACACCAAACAAAAGAAAACACACCAAAGCATACTAAAACCTACTATTACTACGACTGTGTTGTCTCCCAACAAGCGCTTCTTTAAGGTCTTTTAAATTGACCTTAAAATTATGAAAATTTTAATCTAAAGTTTAGCTTACCATCTAATTGATTACCTTTATACTTAGGCGATGGGGAAGCTAAATTCCTACGAGTTCTTACACCTTTAATTAGGTATTCAAAAGCATCACAAATCCTACCTTTGAAAAAAAATAATGCATAACCCTTTCCTTGAACAAAGTACCGTAGTATATATGTAAGCATGACTACCTTTAGCCTAGGATTAAAAGAAGACACACCTAGAAAATCAATGAACTTTATAAATACTTCAACATTCATCAATTCATCATTTGAATCCATATCATCAACTGGTTCTTATAACTCCTTTGATTTAAATTCACTTACTTCTTCATCTTCATTTAAGTCATCAAAATCATGCATATCATCTTGTTGAAAATTAAAAGCCATTGAATCATGGTGATCTAATTCATGAACATGTTATTCATTAATAATATTTAATTTAACCATAGACTCATTTAATGGTGCACTTAAGCTTTCATTAGGTTCAAGAGCTTGTTCATCATTAATGTACACAAAACTATCATCATCGTTATGCTCAAAAGGAATTGAAAACTCTTCATTAACATTATGCATATTCAAAGGTGCTAACCTACTTGGCTTTAATGGAGGGGACTCATGGAACTGACATGAAGAATATTTTCTAATTGATGATTCTAAATGTTCCATTTGGGACTATAATTGCATTTTTAAAATAACTGTCCTTAATCCCACTTTCTTGCATTAAATCCTTCATTTTAATTAATGTAGCAATTATAGACTCATGATTAGAAAAAGGGTCATAAGGTGGCCTATAACTTGGTTAAGAATGACCTTTAAAATGAAATGACTGACTAGGAGTAAAAGATGGTTCATTATGATATGAATGATGCCATGCATAATCAAGGTAAGAGGAGGAATTATTAAATGAATAGGTTTCATTATATGCATCGTGGTTCGCATATGAAATTGCTTCTTCTGTCTCATACCATTAGTGATCTTGTCAATGATCATATTGCCCTCACATCTTATTAATGACTAGAAACTAGGCACTAAAAGATGCTTCAACACTTAAACTAAACAAACAAGAAACACAAAAACAAAGACCATAGAAAATAAGCGAGAAAAATCAAAGCACACAATATAAACAATATTTACACCATGGAGTAATTGATACTAATGTATTCTTATTATTATGTAATATTCAGTTCCCCGGCAATGACGTCAAAAACTTGCTGCATTGTTTTGGTATTACTAATCTAGCTCAATAAATAAAAAATTATCATGTAATTCAAATTCAATACTAAACCATCTTCACGGCAGTGTATAAGTTACAAGTAATAAAGTGTAGTATATTTAAGACTTTAGAATGTCAAATTTATGTCGAACCTATAGAGATCTGATTGTATGACTTTTAACACAATTGAATAAAATTATCTACTCAAGGCTTTGATTTAAAAGGGGACTAATTAAACTAAAAACACTTAAAATTCTTCCAACATTGCAATTTAACTTCAACTTTCTTAAGGATTACTAATTGATTAAACGCTTAAGTACTAGGTCTAAATGACTTAAGTAAGTTATGAAATGGATTGGAATTTCTAATCTAGGTCCTTTTCTAAATCAAGAAAAAGCTATGCTTAAGTCATTGTCTTTTCTCTAACATTCCTAAGTTCATGGTTTGGTCCACTTATAAATCAATAGGAAGTAGGCTTAGAGATTCAGAAGTTTCTAATCCTAAATGCATATTAAAGATTAATACCCTTATGACATAACCAATCAATGGTCATGCATTGATTAAAATAATGTTTTTTATGGATTATTCCAATTAATTAAGTGATCGGTCCTCTACTTATTCATCTAAGCTCATATCCTAAGTTATGAAGTTAATATATGCTTTAAGATCTCACATAAACAAAGGTTATCATCCAATCATGTGTTATAAACTCACTCAGGGCATTCAAGAACATGTCCCTAGCTAGAATTTAGCTTAAAACATCATACATAAATAAGAAATTTGAATTGAAAGTGAAACATCGAATGTTGTTGCCATATATGAATAAAGAGAGTGTAAAACAATAAATTTAATGTTTAGGAAGAACCAAATGATGATACAAACTGATAGACAGCTGCCCTACACGTCTAGTAACTCCCTTGAATCCTCAAAACAACTTGAAATTGCAATATACAAAGGCTAGAAAAGAAATAGAAGAGAAAAACATAAAAACTAAGGAAAGAAGAAGAGAATATGATTTTTTGTCTAAATTCTCTACCCTAATCCATCTTAGCTTCTGTATAAATGATCTCTAGAGTTTATTATATATGTCTGGAGTAAGTAAGAACAAGTTGCAGCTGAAAATATCTCCATAGCTACTAAAATGACAATGGAAGAACAGTACAATGATAGGTTATGCAGGCGTTGTTTAAGTCTTTGTCTTTGAGAGTAAAATGACGGCCTGGAGAGTATAACGGTAGGGTGAAATGGGGTGTCTTTTAACTCTTGAAATATGGTTTTCACCTACAATTTCAAGAGTTTCTCTATTTTTTAGCTTTAACCTATTGTGTACAGCAATTGTAAACATAATTAAACCCTTTAACAATAATTTAGAAGCAATGTCCTTAAAATTGGATTATATTGAGATAAAAATTCCTTGAATTCAAGGCCTAACAAATAGATAAGGAGAATCAAAGATTCAATAATCAAGTTCTTGACAAGTAACCCAAGTGTTTTTTAATCTCGATAAAGAACATAATACCCATTAAACCCAATACTCATCTCATAATTGCAATCCCCTTCTTCCTTTAATGTCTTCTTACTTAAAGGAAATGACCCTAACATATTAAAATTAACAAAAATAGGAAATAAAATTAAAGAATCTATAATAGATTACAAAAAAAAAAGATAAGAATAATCAAAGATTCAATAATCAAACTAAAAGATTCAAAGGTTATAACAAGTATTGAAACTCAATCTAAATGAAATATCATAGAAACCAAAGAAGGAATACGAAAGAAATAGCAAATCCTAATGAAAGTAAAATATTACTCCATCTTAAACACAAATACTGTGAATATTTTCAAATACAACAATGAAAGAAAGAAAAAGTTCTTAAACCTAAGATAAAAACTAAGAAAACTCAAATGACTGTTACTTGAAGGGAATAAGTGACACCTCTACTTTTTTTTTCTAGCTTAAATACCCTCCCATTAGGGTTTAAATTACTTTTAGGGAAAAAGGACTTAAGTTCCCTTGAATTCTATGTTGAAACACATTTTATAAAATATTAATGGCACTTAACATCGAGTATAAATAATGCCATTGATAAACCATCATTGAAGGTATTTGAAAATCAACCATTAACTGCTATTTCATGGAGATTAATGGCGCCATTGATCACACTATTAAAGGTCCAAATTTCAACCATTGGTCCAATTCTTGTCTATACTTGGCTTGTTTCACCTAGAATTTATCTCATTAGGTCTAAACCTACATTTCAACTTTTAAAAAACCTAAATTGAGCAATTTTACATCAAAATAGGAGTCACACCATATTAAATCATATCTTGGAATCCTATAGAATTCACACCTTTCAATACCCCTTTTGGCTTGTTTAAGATATCATCTAACTTCCTTACGTGAAGTTGAACATTTTTGTCATGAGTGCCCCAAATTACTTGATAGGATAATAATTAGACAAGTGCGAAACCTTTTGGATTTTTTTTATAGATAAGTGATAAACCTTTAAAATTTTCAATTAAGTGATCAACCTTTAAAAAATTGATCAATTAATGGAAAAACATAAACTCTTATTGACTTGGCTAGTAGATTTTGCCACATGGATAGCCACGTGGCAAAAGTGCCACGTGACTTTCCATGTGTTTAACCTTAACTTTTAAAAAATTTAAATTCAATGAGCAATCTTTTAAAACTTTTCAATTCAATGTCTAATCTTTAAAAAATTTCAATTTAGTGATCAATTTTCTGAAATTCGTTCAAATCAGGTCAAAATTAGGTTTTTCCTTATAAAAATAACAAATAATTAATGCACTAATATTTTATTAGTAAATATTTTTTAATGACTTCTAAATTTCGTTAACAAATATTTAATTATATATTATATTCTCTTTCAAAGGATATCTAATTGTTAAACTTGATAAGTCTTTGACTTAAAGGAAATAATTTATGAATCAATCTTTTAAATTCAACATATAGTAGCCATAAAATATCTTTTATAAATAAATTTATATTTAAATACACATTATTGATTTAGAGGAAAAAATAAATATAAAAATTAAAAAAACTTATTGCTTCAAAACAATGAAAACTATTTTACTGAAATAGAATATATTTCAATTATATTTTCAAATATAAATAATTTTAGAATTATATTCAAAATTATTTTTTTCAATTACATTTTCAATATAATATATTTCAATTACTCAAATATATTTTACAATTGAATATTTTAAATTTTAAAGTTTTTTAAATTTTAATTATAAATAATTGTTGAATTATTCCAATATATTTAAATTTAAAATTAGGGATAATAAATAGACAAGTGAGTAATCTTTTGAGATTTTTTCAGTTGAGTGACAACTTTTAAAAATTTTTAATTAAGTGACCAACCTTTAAATAGTTGATAAAATTAATGTAAAAACTTAAACTCACGTGCTAAGTGGCTAAGTAACTTTACCATGTGAATAGTCACGTGCATATACAACCTCAACTTTTAAAAATTTTCAATTCATTGGCAATCTTTTAGAAAATTTCAATTCAGTGTCCAACCTTTAAAATTTTTCAATTTAGTGACTAATTTTCTAAAATTTATTCAAATAATCTTTTTTGATAAAAATATTAATAATTTTAATAATTTTAAAACTAGATCACTCTCTCAAATGCAAGTTCTATCCCCCCTCCCCTTCCCTCCCAACATAAATCAAATTATCTTCAATTGGAGAGTAAAACAAAATAAAACATATAAAGTCAAGGTGTAAGAGAACATTACGCCCCTTAAGAAAAATTAGTCCGCTCTACAAGCATGATTGAGAGATTATATTCCATTGGATATGAATTTGGTGCTTTGGAGAGAAAGAAAAAAACTTGTTATCTATTTCTTGAATGGCAACATTAAAATACAAGATTGTACAAAAGATTAGATCAAGACGTGATAATATATAAAAAACATAAAATATATGAACATAAAACTAAAACTATTAATGCAAATATCTAAATAAAATATCCATGATGAAAAGAAAACAAAAGAAAATAAAAATGCAATGTAAAGAATAAAATCAATATTGGTTGCCTAAGGATCCACGGCTTGCCTTATCAGTCATTAGCTGGTGATGGTGATGGTGAATGATGAAACTTCATAAACTATGTAAGTCCTATGGCACCCAAGAGGGGGGTGAATTGGGTATTAAAAAACTTTTTACAAACACAAAACTAACAACTTAATTCAATTGGAAAACTAAATGCAATCACTAAACCAATATTCAACCTAATAAGAAATGATAATGCAAATATCAAATTTAATTCAATAAAGGAGTAGAGAGAAGGACACAAGGCAATTTTTTAAGGAAGTTCACCTA
>JAOXYD010233296.1:0-17790 GCA_028565735.1 Pinacopodium congolense
AACATAATCCGACAAATCATAGATATGACTCTAAGCAGTGTCGACTCGATCACAAACATCATCAACCTTGGACTCAAGTCTTAAAATATAATGCTTGGTGTGTGCTATCTCGTACAACGAAATATAAAAAGAAACCAACTTCCTACAACATAAATAAAAGGGGGGTTTAATTTTAAATTAAACAAAATTTAAATGAAATATTAAATTTAAAAGTAGCTAATAACAAAACAATGAGAAATTAACAATCAATAGGAATAAATCTTGGTTTGCAATCTCATTCGTTATTGAACTTGTGTTGATCATCGATACTAAAAATAATCAATTTATTGGGTAAGCATTCATCATGGTAAATTTCTCTACCTATTTTCTCATAGGTTTAGTTAACTGAAACATGTATTTGAATACTTATTAATCAATAGCCTGGATACGATCTCAAATTTAATTAATTAATAATTTTACGAATCAAGAAAATCGATGAACCAGACAATATACATATGATATATATTTATCTTAGATAATGGTTTGTCCTAAAATCATATCCCTAACGTAGTAGACAAAAATCATAGTCCCTACTTTTGATTAAAATAATTGAACGTCAACTTGTATAATCTGGTAATTGATTAAAATAAAATTACAAATAGTTTCACACCTAGTTATAAAATCAACAGTCAAATAATAACCCAAAAAAAATAATTGATACTTGACTAAAAAATAAAAGTCTCACAACATTCTAAGTCTAGGAATTAGGATATTGTCAACCGAGAAATAAGATTTAATTACCCAGCATCATGATTTTCTTAAACAACGAGTCTTATATTTTCTACAAATTTAATCCTCTGATTTTTTGATTTTTCTATAGCAAATCCCCTTTCCCTCTTTTCTACTACTGTCCACCTTATTCTCTTTTCTATTGGTCAATTTCTTCTCTTCAGACGTGTTCCCCGTTCTTGTTTTATTTTCTGCTGATTGACTCCTCCTTATCTGTTGGAAACTTTTTTCTTTTTATTCCCTTTATGCAACCGCCTTTCTTTTTCTTTTTTTTTCTTCTTCATCCCTATTTAAGGATGTGTTAGGCCCTTATAGCTCTTGCCCTCACGTTGCTGTTACTATTTCTTCCCTACAGCCCAAGTTCTTCTTTTGTTTTCTTGTCCACTCACATTATTGCTTCTTGCTGATGAAGTTGTCTTCTTTCTTGATTTTCTACAAGCCAAATCTTCACATTAGAAGGCCCCATTCATGTCCATTTTTTACTTCTTGGTCCAGCTCCATTTTGTTTGGGTTTTTGGCAACCCATTTTGTTGTTGTTAGATCCCATTTAATTGGCCCCTTGTTTTAGTTAGTGAGGTTCAACCAATTTCCAGTCCAAGTTTTATAAATTTTATAACCTTCAAATGTAAGACTAAAGCCTAAAAAGAAATATTTAAAAATTTTGTTGCTAGCTGTAACATAGGTATCACTGCACGAGGTCATCTCTAGCAATGTCCAACGCCTATTCCAACTTTTTTATCAAAAATTTTTGACATTCCTTTCATTTGATTCCAAAATACACCTTGACATAAATCAAGATTAATTTTCATTAATTATAACTTCAAAATTGAAAAACAAAGAAAATTAACACATAAAAAGATAGAAAATAAAGACACTAACAATGTTTTAGGCAACGAAGGATGGCCAGCTGATCTTTAGCAGAAGTAGAAGAGGGTACACCTAAAGGACTAGTAGCTAGAGGAAAAGGATGATGAACAGGAATGGTGACTTCAGATGAAGCCTCATCGATCCCTTCCTGTGGAGCTGCTACTAATGCTGGCTCAGAGACATACTTATCATCAACACACTTATTGCCCCTAAGAGGTCTTAAATACAAATTACGCCACTCCCCACCCACTTTAACAAATCCCCAAGACTTCAAAAGAGAGTAATTGATAATAGACTTGGGCTTAGGATGAATAGGAACTTGATCATTAATTAAAAAACCAGCCTTCTAAAGAATTCTAGTGATTAAGGCTGAGAAGAAAAAGTTCTTATTTGCATGCTTGTACTGAGCCATATTACATATAGTTTGTAAAATGAAGAAGGAAAAAAGCAATCCTTTAATAGAACCCAAGCCATGAAACAGGTTAAATAAAGGATAGGTATCGTCTTTCCTTATCTCTTGAACACCACTCACACAAGATAAGACATTCAAGCTTAAGATGGCAATAATAATCTGCCTCTGAACTAAAAGTTGATAGGTAAGATAGTATCGCTTACCAGGAGGCTTGATCATATTTAAAATAGCTATGACCTCCTCAAAAGAAAATGTAGGGTCAAACTCTGCATCATCACTATGGACCCTATCTACCAGATGGTTATATGCCTTGCCAACATCTGGGATACCTAAAAGTGTAGAAAGTGAGGCACGGGTAAGATGGATGGGGGACACCAAGTACAATGGAGTGAATGTTAACAAGATCTTCAACCTCCTTCCCCTTAATATTGTTATAAAATTCACGAACTAACTCAAGATAATATAGACCAACAAGGACTAAAATAGGGTCCCATTCTAAGAAACAGAAAGCATTTGAGCCATGCAATTACCTAGGTGTAACATGTGTCAAGGTAACCTTAGTCTTCTTCTCTAACCACAAAAGGTGTGCTCTGGAATTTGTGTTGATGTCTGTATGCATGGAGAGCTGAATGTTCCCGCAATGTTTGGATGATGTTTGTCCCTTTGTGCATCTAAATCATGCAATACACATATATATAAACATTACAAACTTGGTTAAGCACATAAGTACCCAATCATGCCTGTGGAACTTAAAGAACTTAAGACCCAGTTGCAGGAATTGTTAGGCAAGGGTTTCATCAGACCGAGTGTGTCATTTATTTCTGGTGTAAGAGAACGTTAATTTATGAACTGATTTGGAAATCGGCTCTCAAACCAATTAGCATTTTATTGGCTTGTAAATCGATGAGTGTCGAAAAAGGCCACTTTCGGGAACTCAAGGCACCGTGAAATTGTATAAGGGCCATCGTAAACCTAAATTAACACAGAAATCTACAATTAAAGACCAGAAGGAACCTAAAATATGAAATGAACAAAATGCCCTTAGTTAAAAATTCTTAATTTTTTCAGGATAAGATTAAGGAATGAAATTGATATTAATAGATAGATAATGATTTCAAAATTCCAATGATACCAAAATTATAGCAAGACCATGCCTAAATTCATATCAAAACACAAAAAGAGGGGGTATAATAAACAGTACCTCTGAAACTTCAACCGTAATTTTGAAGGATTTCTGATGATTTTTGTGCAAATTAAAGCTAGAATCTTATATAGTAGAGGATTTTGCACAAAACAAGCCTAAGAATGCAATGTTTGGTAAATAATTGAGCAAAAACGTAAGGATTCTATGGTTTAGAAGTCAAAGAATGAAGGAGAAGAGAGGAAGAAGACACAGGGAGCTACATCATTTTTATCCTTAGCAGGGACTACAATAGTGGTTCCTTGAGACTATAACAAAACAATTATAGTATCATCATTATGCTCTTTGGGGCAAACACTAAAACAGTGGTTGCAACAACTGTTATACCCCCATGTTATACTCTTTGTAAACTTCTAAACACTTGAATTTTGAGCTTAAATCTGCTTCAAATGATCTCCAACTTAATCTAAAAAAAAGGTATCATTTTTTTACTGAAATTACTCCAAATAAAGTTTTAAAAACATGTAATTTAAAAAAATTAAAGGGATTAAATACTTAATGAAATCTAAAACTAAAACTAAAATGAAAATAACTTATGGCCTAAAAGAAAAAACACTACAAACATCTCAAACAAGCTAAAAGTAGCTTAAGGAACTATAGAAATGAATCCTAACAAAAACAAATTAAAAACTGAAAAGAAAGAAGAAAACCCGAAGGCATCTTAAAAGAACATAAGAAAAAACCTTAAACCACTTTAACTTTTAAAAATTTTAAGGAAACCATACACTAATTTAGGATAAAATCATCACGTAATGGGGTCATAAAAAATTTTCAGCTGATTCCAAAGCGTTATTAGGTAAATATAACTTGGCCATTTGTCCAATGACTTTAAAAGAAGCTTGTCCATTTAAAACTTCATTAGCAACATAAGAATGTACATTAATCACATCATAAGGGCCAGTCCATCTAGCTCGTAATTTTCTTGAAAAATTTTTCAAGAGAGAGATATAAATTAAAACCTAACTGCCAACCATGAAATCACGAGGAATAATGTTTCTATCATGCCATTTCTTGGTCCTTTCTTTGTAAAGCTTGGCATTTTCATAGGCACTAAAGTGAAACTCATCCAATTCATTTAATTTCAATAACCTTTATTCAACAACTTTCCTTGAAATGAAATTTAATAAATTTCCCAAAATGCCTTATGCTTCAATTCTACAAGTAAATGACATGATTTACCATAAACAGAATGATATGAAGACCTACAAATAGGCGTCTTAAAAACAATGCAATATGCCCATAATGAATCATCCAATTTTAATGACGATCTTTCCTTGATGAATTTACGATATTTTCCAAAATTATTTTAATTTCTAGATTTGAATTTCCACTTGACCACTAGTCTATGAATGATACATTGTCGCAACTTTACGGATGAAACCATATTTAGATAGGAGGGAATTAAATTATCTATTTCATAAATGGAAATCTTCATCACTAATTATGGCTTTTGGTGTAACAAATCTTATAAAAATATTGCTCTTGAGGAATTTTACCATACCTTTTGCATCAATTATGGGTAATGCAACTGCCTCAACCTATTTTCTTACATAATCAAATGAGAATAAAGTATATTGATAAGCATATCATTTAGGGAATGGACATATAAAATCAATGCCATAAACATTGAAAATCTCACAAACTAAAATTTTATTCAAAGGCATTTCGTGTCTCCTTGAAATGTTTCCACTTCTTTAGCATCTATCACAAAATTTTACAAAAGTCAAATGCATCCTTAAATAATGTTGTCTAATAGAATCATGATTTTAAAACTTTGTGTGCTATTCAAATTAGCTATAAGGGTCCTCAAACTTCACTATAATGACAGTGAGTTAATACTGAAGGAACTTCATCATAAGGCACACATCTTCTGATAATTCCATCACCATAAATCTTATATAAGTATGCATCGCACCAAACAAACTTCCTAGCATTAAAAGGAACTTCTTTCATTACTAATATGAAAAATTATAAGGAATAACACCACCAATCAAATTATTATCATAATCAACATACCATAGCAAGTCATCATTAACTACTAATAAATGTTCTTTAGGAAACATTTCTTCAATATCCTGAATTCCTCCTTTTCCACTACTTCCTAATTTAACCGTGAAAGGTGGTCAGCAACAAAGTTTTCATCACCCTTTTTATCCTTGATTTCTATATCAAACTCTTGTAGAAATAAAACCCATCTTATTAATCTTGGCTTTACATCAAGTTTAGCTGTTCAATACTTCAATTTCGTATGATCATTATACATTTTCACCTTTAATTAAATTAGATAAAAACAAAACTTATCTAAAGAAAAGATAATAGCTAGTATTTCCTTCTCGGTCATTGTATAATTCTTTGGGCATCATTTAACGTCCTACTTGCATAAAAAATAGGATGGAATACCTTATCCTTCCTTTGCCTAAGAAATGTTCCAATGGCAAAATCTCTTGCATCATACATTAACTTAAAAGGTAGACACTAATCCGGTGAAACTAAAATTAGTCCACTTGTAAATTTAGCCTTTAAAAGTTCAAAAGAATGAATACATTTCTCATCAAACTTAAATATTGCATCCTTGGTCAAAACATTAGTAAGAGGCTTAGTGATTTTTTAAAAGTTTTTAATAAACCTTCTATAGAACCCTGCATGAACCAAGAAACTCCTAATTACTCTAACTGAATTTGGAGGCGAGAGTTATGTAATGGATTCTATCGTAGCTGGATTTACTTTTATGTCCTTACTTGATATTTAATGACCCAACACTATGCACTCTTGTACCATAAAATGACATTTTTCCTAATTCAATACCAAATTTATCTCTTCATAACTTTTAAGGCCTTATATAGATTTTCCAAACAAGAATCAAAAGACATGCCAAACACTGAGAAATCATCCGTAAATACTTCGATGCCAGGTTTAGTGATATTTGAAAAAATAGCTAACATGCAGTGTTGAAAAGTGGCAGGTGCATTGTACAGCACAAAAGGCATACGCCTATAAGTTAATGCTCCATAATGAAAGTGAAGGTAGTTTTCTCTTAATCCTCAAGGGTTACTAGAATTTAAGAATAACTAGTATCACCATCCTATGCAATAAAAGTTATCTCTCAACGACCCGATCAATAAAAGGAAGTGGGAAATGGTCTTTCCTAGTGGCATTATTTAACTTTCTATATTCTATGCACATAGACCTTTCTTGTTGCTATCTGCTCAATTTGATCATTCTAGACCACAGTAATGCCACCTTTTTTGGGTACCACTTGAACTAGACTCACCTAAGGTGAATTAGATATCATGTAAATTATCTCGGCATCTAGTAACTTAATCACTTCATTTTTCACAACCATTTTCACATTAGGATTTAATCGCCACTACGATTAGACAAATGACTTACTTCCTTCTTCTATAAAAATTTTATGCATACAAATTGAAGGACTTAAACCTTTTATATCTTAGGTGGTCTAACCAATAGACTATCATCCATGCTTTCATTTAAAGACGATGAAATGATAATAAGAAGTTGTGATGGGGGAATTGAGAAAGTATACTTTAAAGGCAAAGGAAGGAGCTTTAATTCTAACTATGTTGGCTCTAATATTGATGGCTTTAGTAGGGGCTTAATAGACCTTTCCAAAGTTTCAAATTTCTTAAAAAAATGGCCAACCAACAGGCACGTATCTTGCATCTAAAGATCCAAAAAATCCCAAAACTTTCATCTTCCGCGAAATCTATAGACTGAGAATGAGTTAACACCTTCTAAAAAGGATTAGAACATAAAACCATTGAAGGTCACTCATGCAATGTTGAATTCATACAAAAGTGTAACAATCATTATTCATTAGATGCTGAATTGCCTTAAATATATCAAACTCCACTTCTTCATCCTGGAAGCACAAAATCAAGTGACCGATATGGTCATCAATTAAGGCCCTTACTATAGCCATAAATGGCATCCACGAATAATGGGCACCTTATAGTCTCCTTCCTTAGCCAATAACAAGAATTCTATAGGGAAAATAAACTTATCAACTTTAACTAAAACATCCTTGATAATCCATCGTGGATAAGTAATCGAGCGATCCACCAATTACTATGGCACTATTGTAGGCTTTAGTTCTTCCAATCTTATTTTCTTAAAAATAGAGAAAGGCATTAAATTTATACTAGCTCCAAGATCCATAAGTGCATTCTTTATTTGTAATTTTCCTATTACATAAGGGTTGGTAAAGCTACAATAGCTTCGAAGGCAACTTCTTTAATAGGATTGCAGAACATTCTTCATTTAACTTAACAGACTCATAATCCTCTAATTTTCATTTCTTTGATAGGATCAAATTTAAACATTTTTCATAACGTGGCATTTGTGCTTTGGCCTCAACAAGAGGGATGTTAATATGAAAATTTTAAACATCTTTACAAACTTCCCAATTTTTTTATCCAATTTTCCTATCTTTTCATCACTCTTTTGTCCTACTACCCTACTCTCCACTTCCTTTCTACTTCTTAAGGCAATTGCCTTTGCATGGTCTCTAGGATTGGCTTCAGTTGTGCTTAGTAACTTGCTAGGAAGCCACTCTTGTAAAAGCTAAGCAATTTGACAAACTTGAGTTTTTAAACTCTTAATGGTTACATCATGATTTTGTAAACGAGACTCATTACATTAAATAAATTTCAACATAGTCTCCTCTAAACTTGATTTTCTAGGTAGAGCTTGATTAGGCCTAAACCTTGGTGGTGGAGCTCTTTATGTTTATTTAGTAGTTGGTAGGTGTTTTGATTGTCTCTCTAAACAAAATTTGGGTGATTTCTCCATCTCGAATTGTAGATATTTACATAAGGATCATTCCTTTGCCTATTATAGCTCATATATTGATCTTAATTAGGCTCTCTGGAAAAAGGACTACTTACTTGACAATCTAATGATACATGGGAGGAACTACCATAATGTTCATGTTTAAATTGGTTTCTACTTCCACTACTTCCAGTTATACTTACCAACTTATCTAATTTCTTATTCAAGATATTCATTTAGAATGCTATAGTAACTGTATCATTGATAGCATGTACCCTATGTGGTTTTCTTAGATGGCATTCATAATTATATTGGAAACTTTTCATTGCCATCTCTTCAATGATTTTATAAGCTTCATCTGGGGTTTTATGCATGAAGGTTCCTCTAGTTGCAACATCTATAATGCAGCGAGTATAGGGTGTGAGACCTATATAAAATATGTCCACTTGTTGCCAAATATTGAAACCATGGCTAGGATACTTTGCCAATATTTCCTTATATCTTTCCCAAATTTCATACAAACTTTCATTCTAATATTTCACAAAATAACTAATTTCAATTTTCATCTTTGCAATTGTTATAGGTGAGAAGAACTTAGCTAGAAGCAGTTTCATTAAGGTGTCCCATGTTGTAATGGAACTAAAAGGATGGGTATTTAGCCATGCTCTAGCTTTGTCTTTATGATGAAAATGGAAAAAGTTTAAGCCTTATAGCATTATCAGACATACCATTACCCTTAAAAAGATCACATATATCCAGAAAATTCAGTAAATGTTCATTTAGTTCTTCAAGAGATGTTCCACCAAATTGAGAAGCTTTAACCATTGAGATAATACTATAAGAGATTTCAAAATTATTGGCATTTATTCTAGGCCACATAATGCTAGATATAAGTTGCCCTCTGTTACTTAATACTAAATCCATTATAGTCAAGGATCTAGCACCCTCCTAAGGTCTATTCTGTAATTGTTTTGTTGGATCCATATTTAAATTAAGTGATTGTTCACTCTCAATATCTACTCCTATAGCTTTCGATTTGCTCATTTGAGTTTCTTTCTTTTGCTTCCTAATTGATCACTTAAGCTCCAAACCAAAATCTAACTTTTTGGATTTTTGTCCCCTAGTATGCATATAATATTAAAGGAAACAAGAAATTCTATTACAAAAACCTTGAAATGTCAACTTCAACCTCTGATATTCATAAATTAGACAATTTACAAATAAGCAAAACTAATGGATTTTTCTTTGTTGATGCATTAATTTCAAATGAAGAATTAGAAAACATTTCTAAAGGCCAACTTGATTTGAAAGACAATCAGGATATAAAAATTCCTTCACGATTAAAAAACTTATTCGATCACTAAAATCTTATTTATTATGGAAAATTTTTATGTGAAACAGCAATTCAAATTGAATAATGTCAAGGATGTTTTCATATAAATCTAATTGATGAAAATCAAATACCTAAACATTTTTTAAAAATCTACAAATATAAAAAAAAAACTTGGTCAAATATACGTAAAACACACAAAGTTAGTAAAAATCAATCCCATATGCATAATACCAAATGTCCAAGCCATTCTGCATAAGTCATCATATGAATATAGTCAAGGATATTTTAAAAAAACAAAAAAAAACACAATTTACATTTGGAAGATTAAAGTGGATATCACTTATCCTTTTTACTTGAATTCAAACACCTTGTCATGAATGATCCCAATTACTCAACTAGGACACTGTTTTTTAATTCTATTTAGATATCATCTAACTTTTAGAGGTGAAGGCGAACATTTTGTGATAAACACCTCCAGTTACTAGGTTAGATCATACTCTCAAATGGCTAATAGAACCACTGATAACTTCAACCTCTTCATTGAGGACAGTGGAGTGAATTTTGCTTAATTATGTTAATAACACGGAAACACATTTTTCATATTTTTCTTTTCTGTTACAACATATTATTTCAAACACCCCATTCGAAATTCACATAAGAAAACATACAAATTGCATTTGAGGGCTTAATATCATACAAAATGGTCACTAAACACATGCTAGACACTTAAATAAAAAGAAAAAACAAAAAATCTGAGGATTAGAAACCATTCAAAAATTGATTGATATTTACCAAATCAAAGATATCAATTATATTCAAATACCACAATTAACAATAAAATAAAAATCAAGATCTCCTTAAAATAAAACATTCAAATCATCACCATTAGACCCATAATAACTCAAGCACAAAAGTTTTTAACTTACCGTACTCCCGTACTTAAGTTGGACATTGTCATTAATATCACAAAATCAATAAAAACATGAAAGAGGGATGGAACAAGAAGACTCCCCTGATGAAGTGTAACCATGAAGTGGTTGAAGGAGATAGATAGTCATCCACTTTCGCTCCCACTTTTGGCTCCAAAAAAACAAAACAAACAAAAGAAAGGAACCCAAGCTAAAAACAACTAAAGAAAAAGACATAAAAACTTAAAGAAAGGTTGAGTTGCCTATCAACAAATGATTTTTTAATGTCTTTAACTTGACCCTTGATTCATCATTATCCAGTGACAAAAGGAAGTTTGAGCCCAACAGGAAATATGCTTGCAGTTATAGATGATCCTGGAATAACTTCCTTCATAATAGGCTCATAGTCAGCTAGCTATCGTATAACTTTGGAGAGGTGGATTCCTTGCCATATTCCAAGGTCCACTCTCCACTATGGGTATCTACCTTCATCTAGGATGGTTTCCTTAATTGGTTAAATGATGGATCCATAGGAATTTCATTTTACTTGTCATGTTCGCCATTTAGATTGCTTGGTTATAACTCTTTCAACACTTGCATACTCTGTTCCTCTTATTCACTCTTCTTCTCTTATTTCTCTTCTTAAAGTTGTGAACTACTAGGAAAATGAAATAAAACTTGGCTAGCAATAACACAAAATGTATCACTTACCTTAGAAGGTGTTGCATATTCCTTCATTTCTTGAATGGTCACCTCTTCTTCTCTTACTTGTTGTTGCTCTTCCTCCATCTCATTCAGGTGCTCGACTTGTTCCCCACTCTCTGATGAAACTTCATACACCTCCTCCCAAGGGTCTCTCTTTGACTAGCTAAGAATCTTTGAAGAAACTTGAGCTTCTATGTAATAGCCCTTTTTTTTAATGAAAATTAATGAATTTTATTTCATTCATATGCAAATCACAATAGCATATACATAGGAATTATGAATTAGTATATTGTACTCAATTGACTCATTCTCGGGTATGAAAGTTAAAACTGATTATGATGTGAATTGTATTTTATGTATGTCTTGAATTTTTGTTTGATTGATTATAAGAAATAAATTTGGATTTACTTAGTACAATTTCAAGGTACATTTGGTCTAGGAAAAATGCCAGAAAATTAAGATAAAATGCAAAAAAAAATTAAGATGAAATGCTGGAAAATTAAGATGATTGGCTTAAGCTTATGAATTAGTGACATTTGGCATGGAAAATGAAGTGATAAATGGCATAGCTAATTAGTTGGCAAATGGCAGCAATGAGTGAGTGATAAATGACCTAACCTTATGGTGTCATTTGGCAACAAAAATGCAAGACAAATGGAGAGCTTACATAGGAACTTATGGCCTTGTAAGAAGAAGATACCTAGCACCTAGGTGTAACATGTGTCAAGGTAACCTTAGTTTTCTTCTCTAACCACAGAAGATGTGCTCTGGAATTTGTGTTGATGTCTGCATGCATGGAGAGCTTATCTAACTTGATTTTTGGGTTCGAATTTCAGCTAGAGAAGTAAGTATGATGATGAGTTAAGATGAACTACATATGATTCTGCTGGAAATTAGTGCAGGTTTCAGTTTCATCTTACTATTTTGACGCATTTTACGTATCATTAGAGCACGAATTGGAAGAACCTCAAAGCATAAAAGTTGTAGCTATAGGTCTGATATAAACCTCAGTGGAAATGGCGTCATAAAAGAGTGACTATAACTTACGTTATGCTTATTTCTCTAGCACTACCTATGACAAACCTCTGTGCAGTGCGAAATTTTGATGTTAATAATTCGAGCTATGTTACATATCTTAAGAGTCCGAATTTAATGAACCTCAAAGAATAAAAGTTGTAGCCATAGGCCTAATCTTGACTTTGGTGAGAATGGTTTGATAAAAGAGTAACTAGAATGAATGTTATGATTGTTTTCCTAATACTTCCCATAATAGACCTCTGTGTAAGATGAAATTTTAGTTTCACTTTTGAGATCTATTTTACATCTCTTTTAAGGATTAATTCGATGAAACTCAAATAATGGAAGTTGTAGATGTAGGTCTTAGCTTAATTTCAATGAAAACGAATTGAGAAACAAGTAACTAGAGCTTGAGTTATGCTTGTTTTCCTACTCCTACCTATGATATACCACTGTGCAGGAACCTTATATTAGTTCAAGACAATAGCTATCTGGAGCTGACAGTGAGCTAATCTAGATGTTTACTCATTATATTTGAATTGATTTCCATGAACTGGGAGATATTGAACTGTGACTGATATGATTATGATGATTCCGAACTAATCAAATATCCGAGGAGTTTGATATTTGAGCCTATATTGGAAGTGTTTGCAAATTGAATGTGAATATGAAAAATTGAGATATGTTGAATGCTTGACTGAGATCCAAAGAATGTGCTTTATGATTGTGCCTACTGAATGGGAAGTATTGATAGCATAACATGTGACTTGATGCATTTTCATTTTCATTACATTGATATGCATGATCAGATAAAGGAGTTGTGACCGAAGTGACCAACGTGAAAAGAGTTGAAAGCTCATAAATGTGCACATAGAGCGACAGGCTCAATGATTAATGAACATGGTATTCATAATGGATACAGGACAATATCTGAAAGGAGCCCAGTATCCACAATGGATACGGGACAATTAAATTAGGCGCTCGGTTATAACAAAAGAAAAAAGAAAGTGGAGTCTCATGTGCATTCTGTATATATTTTACATGTATCATATGATTCATGAACTTGAACTGATCTACTGTGATATTATAGTTGTGTTGTGACATTATTGTAGACAAGTTAATGAGATAAATGATTGAGGTGACTAATATGATACTCTTGAAAATTTTAGTTGCTTATTCATAAATTTGTGCTTTGATTTGAGTGAGTACATCGATAATTGTTGACTCACTAAATTTGCAAAACTCATCCTATTTGCCACATTAACATAGATTTAATGAAGTTAATATTTTTATCTTAAATGAAAAATTATTTAAAAATTAGTTAATTAATTAAAATTTTTTAAAATTTGCTCAATCAACTTAAAAAATCTAAAAAGATTGCTTGCCGCTATAACTATTATTCCTCAAACATTTATTGATAGTAAATATTGACAATAAGCCATTATACATTTGCAACTGTAGTCCATCATTTTTAATTAGTTGAGCTTTGCTTAAAATTGGAAGAAAATGAAAGAGTTATACAATTTAAGATGTTTTTGTGTTGTATAAAAATTGAAAGAAAAAGGATGACAAACAAAATGAAAGAAAAATAAATCAATGGTTGCAAATTCAAGTAATCAAAAAATCTTATAAAAAGTCCCAAGAAAAAGTGTCATAGTCGCTTTTCTGACCTGAAACCCTACATGATAACATGAATCTTTTCATGGATTTTTGGTGGGAATGATGATTAAGACCCGAGCACCATTTCACACACTATTTACGCAATATCATGACCCTATCATATCATTCTTAGGTGACAAATTTTAAGCTCTGTGGATCCATCGTTGGACTCTTGTACAAAGCAGGCATGTTTTTGTCCTGTTACTCCTGTCGAATCACTTATAAAAAGAGTATTTTAAAAAAAAGTTCTTAGTTTGTTCATGCCAATTACACTAAATTTTATATAATTTAAAAGTTTATATTTAAAAAACTATAATTTATTTTATAATATTATTTAATTATGATATAAATATTTTATCATGTTCTATTAATTTTTATTTACTTATAATTTCAAATGGATATTACATAAAATTTAAAAATTCTAATATTAAGTTGTTTTAAATAAAATTACTATATAAAAATTAACAGAATATAAATATAACAAAATAAGTTGTATGATAGCTAAATAATATTATATAATAATAAATAATAGTTTTCAAAACCTAAAGACCAAAATAAAATATATCAAATCACCTTATCAGTTTTATTGAATTCATCATTTTATTATTATTTTCACTTATTTAATAATATACTTTAATTATATATTTTTAGTTCCAAATCCTTTCCTACTCTTATTTTTTAATTTCTCATTAAAGATTTCGCACATCATGAATTGAATAATAAGCAACGATTATATCATTTTTTGAAGACTCATAATCTTGCTTATGCATCTTGATTACATAATATTTCCCCCCCAAAAAAAAAAATCATTAGATAATACAGAATCTATCATCTAAAGATTACTCTCTCTGATCTTGTAAGGAGAGTATCAGCACAGCAGCAGAAGAAATCTTTGGTTCCATTGTCGTCTTGAACTAAAAATCTAAGAAGATGACATGAGATGTTCCTTAGTCCAATTTGGGTTACCTGAATTCTTTTGTCGATAAACCAAAAAAAAAGAAAAAGCATATAGAATACCACACCTCCTGAAAATAAATGATTAATTTGTGCTTTAGATGAGTGGTCGAGGATGTCCTTGATCACATGCATGGCCAAGCGTTTCTTATCCCTAATTTCAGAATTATACACATATTGGACGTGGTTTCTATATGTCCTCTAAAGCATGCATCTTACTTTATTAGGTAATTTTCCATATTCTTATTATACAGGAAAAGTTTGGTGAATGCATGAAAATTTATTTAAACAGGGAAAAAAGAAAATTTATTTACAAATAGTTTATTTTAATGTCGATAAATTATATTTATTATTTTAAATATAATAAATAAATAGAGTGATATATAAAATCACTTATTTAAAATAAATTATTTCATAAATTACTAACTCAAATTCATATTTATTATATTTAATGCTTATAATTTACAGATGTATATATTTTTCAAACACGGATTCCATGCCATCCTTTAATGATTTTATCAAAAAAGAACAGCATCATTTTGAGTCTACGGTGGACATACCTATCCATTTACACAACCGGCTTTTTGGCATGAACTAGGAGATAAAGATATTATGAATAGTCCTCTTCTACACGTCGTTGTATATTATTGGTCTATGAAGAAATTTATTCTTGGACGTCTCGTGTTCAAGTTTATCTACAGCTTGGAGATAAAACATTTTCAGAACATAAAGAGGAAATCTAACTATTTGACCTCTATAAGAGGAAAATTGGTGGCAATTTACATTGATACGTTATCTTTTCCTGATGGAGATGATGTTCATGGAACTTAAGGATTCATTGTATTTAAAGAGGATTAATTATATTTGTAGTTCTAAATTTTTTACTATTTTCTCAATTAAGTCATATATTATTAAAATTTTTTATTGAAGTCTTATATCTATACGAATTAATCAAAGACAATTTTTATAACACTTAATTAGAAAAATTATGAAATGTTTATGATTTAATTGTAAAAATTATGAAAGGTCAATTAAATCACAAATCTTTCACAATTTTTTTAATTAAATCCTATAAAACTACCTTTGATTAATTTGCATAAATATAGGATTTCAATACGAAATTTCAAAAGTATAGGATTTAATTGAAAAATAGTGAAAATTTTAAAATTACAAATATGATTATCCATATTCGAAGATAAAAGTAAGCTTATTTTATCGTTTATGATTGGAAATTTTTTCATTTAAGTGCTCATATTTTGAAAATAATCATTTTATTTTTATAATATTATTTATTTAAAATACAAAAATTTTAATTACTTTTAGTTAACAACTTCAAAATAGCATTATATTAAAATTTAAAATTTTCAATAATAAATTGTTTTAATTGAAAATTAAATAAAAATTAATTAGGGACTATATTATAGTTAAGTAATACTATAAAAAATAAGTAATAATTTTCAAAATAAGAGAACACAAGTAAAAAGAATCAATCACAGAAAATTTATTGTATTTAACCTTCAGATTTCCATCTTACAAATTCATATTAATAAATATCTCAAAATAATTAGATACTAAGAATTCATTTGGTTGAGTTTTCTATTTTTATTTTTGTGTATTTTTATTTAGAAATGAAAATAAAAAAACCTATCCAAACAACTTATCTGTCTCTTAAACCATTCATGCCTTCTAAAAGCAGCATTCAATTCTTCAAAAGGATCAATCATTTTCCATTTGTTAAGACACAGTAGCACTACCAAGAACCAACATTTCACCTAAGTCATTCTTTTCCCTGTTTCTATGATCTAATAATAATGGAGCTGGACCAACTAGCTTTTTCGTTGTGTTGTCCACAACTTTAGATAAGAGCCACAATTTGTAAATTGCGATCTCATTTGTAATCACATCATGCATGATATGTCTTTTATTTTTATTCTACTAATGTTAATGGTTCCTTTAACCTAAAAGTCTTGTCTGTTCTATATATAGCTGATTCCATCAACATCTTATAACATCTCATATGCAAACAGAAATCGTCGTTGTCTTTTCTGAGAAATCTACTTCATAATCATTTATTAATAATGCATAAAATAACTCAAATATTTCTTATTTATTATGGTGTATTTAAGATACATAAAATCATTTAAATCATTCATACTGTGCTAGGCGGGATGGTTTCAGGATTATTTAGTATCACTTCTATTTTTTCGTTGTTATTTTATATTTATATTTTTTATTTTTTGTTTATATTTTTCTTATATAAAAAAATAAAAATTTGGTTGATATTTGTAATAAAAATAAAAAATAAAAAATATTTAGTTGATATTTATTTAAAAAATATAATTAAATATTAATAATCAAATATGAAATAAATTTAAATTATTGGACTCAAATACTCTTATGTACATTAAAAATATATTATTAGTCAATAGATTATATTTATTATTTAATGTAAAAAAATCTGTTTATAAAATATGTTTTGAAAACATAAAAAAAACATTATTTTCTTATTTTTTAATTTTTAATTTTTTTAATTTGAAAAATAAAAAAATAAAATAAAATACAGACAAACACAAATTTTTCTCTGTTTCTCTATTTCTCTATTTTAAAAATAAAAATAAAAAATAAAAAAGTATAAATCAAAACAAATAGTCCTTCCTCTTCTTTTGTTGATACATTCAATCGAAGGTGTTGTCTTTTTGTCTTACTGATCTGATCTTCAATGCTACTTTTCAATTATAGTGAGATGGAGAAGAAAAGAATTGGAATTTCAACACGACAACTTCTATGTCAGTTAGTCTTTTCCGTCATCAAGTTTGACAATGTCAATAATTGCCAATACATTACTCTGGAACCTAAGAATCGCTAGCCACTGAATTTGAATAGGTCCTTCTTGCTATGCTCCCTCAATGTAATGTTTCTTGATGAATTCAAAGAAAGGAATTTTTGCGAATTAATTTTACACTTTTTTTTCTCATAACTTAATTATACTTAATCATAGAAAATGTACTGATCCCACTTAATTCAATTCAATGGGCTCAATAATCATACATTTATTCATTATTACAGATTAAAATATTTAATTAAGGGGTTGTTTGGTTTCATTTTATTTTTTGATTTTAGTTTCTTGTTTTTTAACACAGAAACCAATAAAAACAGTTCAGAAATCAAAAAAAATAAC
>JAOXYD010233306.1:0-17788 GCA_028565735.1 Pinacopodium congolense
AAAAAAACTTGTATGATTATGATGCACAACCTGAAATATTCACTTAATCCAAATCTGGATAGATTTAATGAATAGAACAATAATACTTCCAAACAGTCAAATAAACCTCTAAAAATTAGTTAAATATTTAATAACACTTCTGAGACTTAAAAAATAGAGAATCACATTTTGGAAGAAAATAGATTTGATTTGGGTGCTCAAATATATGTATGAAAGCAAATGAACGAATTCTAGACAGATTTGAGCAGTTTGCAAATATGAACCATAAACAAAAGATATAAGTGCTAAAAATCAAACTAAAAATACCCAAATAATAATAAGATCATAAAAAAACCAAAAACCTCAAGGTTGCACACCCAGAACTGATTTATATAATCAAAATATGCAATTAACACAAGAACAGAAAAACAGTAACAGTTTAGGTGTATCTGAAAAACGATTTTTAAACCAACTTATATAGCCTTCAAAAAATTCAAAACAAACCTTTTTCTAACTCTAGGACACATAGGGAATCTGAAAATAATTGTTGTGGGATTTTAGAAATTGATTAAAATGCCCAGAAAAACGTTGAAATTTAATACAGAAATATCTTGATAGATTCGACAATCCTAAAGTGAATAGACTTAAAACCTAAGATATAATATTTCAAAATTCGAAACAAAAATTACAAAACCTCTATAAACTATAAGCAAATATAAAATCATAAAATCGAAATTGTTTAAATAGATTTAGGCGTCTAAAAGCAATATCTAAAATAGATCAGAACAGACAAAAACATATTCGATATATTTGAGAATTATCTTATAATCAATCAATATAATCACTCCAAAAATTAGAAACTATGATCAATCACAACCATACACACCTTATCTAATATAAAAATACAAATTTCTCAATTTATCAAACATATTTAATATGATAGGGATAAGAAAAAACCGAAATAGTTTAGAGAGAGACAACTTGGAGAGATTGGGAAATTTGATCTATCCATTTTGTTTTTGAGAGCAAGAAAATGAGATTTGAGAGTGTTTGGAGGTCTAAGAGGCTGCTAGGACTTTTTATATGGCTGCACATTTTTTTTCATAAACGAATTAGGGTTATACTTAAATTAATTCCAAATAGGGAAAGAAAGAGCTTTTGGAGACAGTTTTGAGTAAACGATCTTTTTAAAGCTTAATAAAATTTTTTATATCTTAAAAAATGAAATAAAATTATAGTACACTATTAAGACCCTAGGAAAAATGTGAATGATAATTTTGAAGCAATGAAAAATGATTTAGGTACTAAAAAATCAGATTGAATGATGATAATTCAAATGTGGACATATTTTAGGCATGTTAACAAAAGAGATTAAACCAAACAAATCGCAATTCTAAAAATGAAAATAAATTGCTAAAACAATTTTTAATTATCTAAACATTGAATAAAACTTCAAACAAGATTTAAAAAATAATTTTAGACCATATGAATAATAAAAATGATTCAATGACTACGTTATCAAACTTTATGTCACTTTTAAAAACTATGTGCAGTAGATGATCAAAATTGAGTCCCTATATCAATTGGACAATAATTGAAACTTACAATTGTATGCAAGACACCATAACTAAGGTCTTGTATCTTTCATATGTTTTGTTCTTCCCTTATCTTCATCTTAGTCCTTCAAACTTCAAGCTTTACATATGGAATCATCTTGAAATAACCTATTTTTTACTTTCACCATGCAAATTCAAATCATTAGTACTAATGATGTTTTGTTATCATCAAAACTAAGATTAGAACCTCCATTGGTTCAATAGTTTCTTTACTACTTCCTTCTGTCTAGTCATGATTTCTATAAGAAAGCTAAAGCAATCATAAATATTCATTTCAATACCTAACTTCAATAAGGTATAAGCCATGTGAAGAGGTTAACATATCATAATGATAAAGGAATAATTGGCAAGAATTCACACACATAGGCATGTAACATGTCCTAACATTTAACAAAAATATGGTTATTTACCCTTGGCAACATTAACCATTTAACTCAAGTGATGAGAATGACATGAAAGTTATGTATTAAACAAAAGGAGGTAAAAATGTCCCTCAATAAAAAAATGTATAAATCCCCTCAAGCTTTAAAGATCATAATAAGCCAATAGAAAAGTTTCAAGTCATTTTTAACCCAATTAAAAGTTAAGTGCATTCCATTCAAATCTCTAAACATCCAAAGATCAAGCATTCATTCTAATCTCAATCAATATTACTCTTATAAGATGTTAATTATCAATGCATGGTTATGTATCTCCACTACTTATAAAAACATCACTACCAAGCAATCAAGATAGTTAACACACAAATCAAGGGGAAAAGGTATGAAATTTTAGGAACACATCACCATCCATATGGAAAAGTACTAAGATTATCAAAATAACATTAGTATGTGAAACAATGAATATTTCATATGAAAAAACATTATAGCCTAGCAATTAAACAAATTAAGGGTGAAAAAACTCATCCATTTGTCAAAGATTTCATACCCATGAATAAACCTTAAAACATTAAATAAATCCAAGTTCTAAGTGTATAAGAGAAGAAGAAGAATATACCTTGTGATTTTTATGTAAATCTGGTAGATTGATGCACAAAAGATGGCTTTAAGGATTTGTTTTAATATTAGAGAGGTTAAGGAAACTTGGGCTTGTGAGTTAGAGATGAGAAGTAAGGGAAGAAGGGATGAGGGAGTCAAGTGGAATTTAAAACACCAACTTTCGATAGCTTCACAAAGTGGGCCATGTGGTATGGCCTAGCCTATAGTCCCTCCCTACCCTATTTATATGGCTTGGGCCACGAGGCATGGCCTAGGCTGTGGTGTTGATTTAATTTTTTTTTCAAAAACCAATTAAATGAGTTCTCAAACAACTCTAATTCACTCCCCATGCACCTAGGAATGATTTATAACTCAACTAAATAATATTTGAAACACAAATAATGTATTAGTTCAAATAAGCAAAACCATAATCTATATGTGACTATTTAAAAAATCAAAATAAAATGCACATAAGCACATAAGAATTGATAAGATCTCACAAAGCACTTATTGAACGTTAATAGCTTAATGACCACTTTATCAATTAAGTATTAGGGAGTTTATTGCCTCGAACCCTCTTTTTCTTCTTATTCTTGCTTTTAGAGCTCTTTGTACTTACTTTATCTTCCTTCGTCCATTCATATAGCTCCCATATGTTGAGGTTTATATTCACCTTACCTTTATAATGTTCGAGGCTTGGCATCATCAACAAGTTGAACTCTAAGAGTTCATAGTATGTCTTCCCTTGCAAAGCACTAGAAGTTTCATTAGTCATCCTATCATAAGAAGAGGAATGTTGCCTCACATTCAATAACAAATTATTACCTTGAGTCTTAGAAAAAGATTTGTGTAGTTTCTAACATTGTATCTTGTTGATTAATAATGGAAAATCTCAACAAGGTTGTTGTTGGGGACCACACATAGGAGAAAGTCAATCTTTTTTAACTAATATAAATTATTGGTATCTTTTTTTCCATATACTCTTTATGTTTATTTTTTATTTTTCTAAGTTTCTCTTTAATTTATTATTTATATTTATTATTGTGTAAAATCATACTTATATTATTGTTGAATATACAAGTGAATTATTCATGAAGTCATGCATATTAAGATTATTTTTATAATTGCATTTAATGTCATATGTCTTTCATGAATTTTTTTTTTTTTGACAAACTGTATTGGTTTGTGGTGAGCCTAAGATTTTTTCTTAGAATAATTTTTAAGCCTCCTAATTCACGCTGTTTTAGGTGTTGATTAGGACTAATATTAAGCAATAATATAATCTCAACTTATAAATTAAAAGCTTTAATGTAAAAGTGTAGGGAGACAAGAACACAAATGATTTATTCATAAACAATTTATACTGGTTCGGAGATGTCCACTTTCTCTTATATTCAATCCCCAACAAAACTTGTTGATCCTTTTTCAATGTCCAAGGATAACCATCTCGATCCTTTTCAAAGCTTAAGGATTATCTTTTCCTCACAACTATTCTACCTCTCAAAAATACACTTAGAAAGAATATTACTTAAGGTCAAAATGGCGTATTAAGAGGCTTATAAAACTTTAAGATGCATTCAAAAGTTTGTTAAAAAACCACTCACATAACCAACTCAAACTTCAACGAAAAACTTCACAAAACCATACTTTTAATACTCTTAACACTTAAACGATTAAATTCACTTCACTTGGATGCTTAAAACTAATATGAAAACACCTATTTATAGGTGTGGAACCTCCAATCAGTAATATTTTATTATTTCCTAATTTTTTAAAGAATTGAAATCATTTTCCTATTGAGAAATGGTTGTTGGAGTGCAAAATCCAAACATCAATGGTGGTTTTGACCAGGCATCAATGACGTTGTTAATACACCGCCTTTAAAACCTCCTTAATATGGGTTGCTCAATGGTGTAATTAATTTCTTGATGCACTGTTGTTAATCATCAAGAAAAATACATTAAAGCTTGAACAAAATGTTTTCATCCTAAGATAAAGCTATTATGATACTATAAAACATTTTCGTGGCTCATACTCACATTGAAATAATTCCTCAAGAAATCTTTAACTCATCAAGAAGATTGTTAAAAATATTTCACAAAAAACTTCCTCTTCATTATGCATCCTAAATGCATATATTAATCTATGTATGCAATTATGCATGAATAAGCGTTATCAACCATCAAAATGAACCAAATAAGACTTATGAAAAAAATTAAAAATAAAAACCTATAAGAATTTTGTCTTTATCTTCCAAACACTTGAATCTTCATCATTTCATCATAAGCTCCACATTAATACTCGATAACCAAATTCTTTCATACTTCAACGTTAATGCCTATCTTTCAAACTCTTAAAACATAATAAATATTAGTCCAAATATTTTTTTTATCATCAAAATAAGGTGGAACCTTCCTTAATTGAACAGAAAGGGTTAATAAAGTTTCTAGTTATGAATCCATTCATGAGATTTGGTGCAAATTAGAGATTAATTATAAAAACACCATTGAAATTAAGGAAGAACATAGTAAGGATGCAAAGGAAGAAGTGACTTACATATACTTCCAAGATGATAGGGTAAAATTTAATTCAAATTCTTGTAAAAATAATGATGAGGTACCTACATGCTCAATTTCAAATAATGATGATGATGATTATGTTAATGAGTTAAGATAAGATGAATGAGCTAAATGCTTAGAAGTAATAATTAAGCAAAAGAAAAATAGTATAAGGAAACCTTAAAACTTTAAGATGAATACGAACTAGATAATAAAAAAATTGAAAATTGAAATATATAGCATCATATAATCAAAGAATGTGGATGATAGTGATGTGCAAAAATTCATAATTTCTCTTTTGAATTAATTAAAAGTAAAGAAAAATTAAAATGCTTGCGAGGTATATAAAAACCTTCAGATGATAGATATGGTTTAGGATTTACCCATAAAAATACACCATCAATTCGTGAGACCATCTTTGTTAAAGGGAGAACTTAAAAGATGAACATATATTTAGATCATCACATGAACAAATAACCACATCTTCTAGGTCACAATTTTAAGCAAAACATTATGCATTCATGTATGGTACTAAATCTATACCTAGAGTTTAAAATACTACTAATAAGAATAGACATAAATTTTACGTGCAACCTCCTTCTTTTATAACCTAATTTAGACATGATAACATAATTCCTCCTCACACACTATATGTGCATAATAATCCTATAAAAAATTATCATAATGCCTATGTTAGAACCCAATATGAATAACCAAGGCCAAACTACTATATGAAAACCTTTATTAAATTAAAACTTAGGTATGCATATAGACATAGATATAGTAGTCATTCACCTTTGTTTTGAAATTATTGTAAATATTAAGGACATGTTGAGAGGATTTGATATCAAAAGCTTGGTTAGAATGAGAGAAAATTATCTAACCCCCAAAGACTTAGGGTAATACAGGTAATAAAGATACATTAAAATTTGCTTTTAGGATAAAAGACTTTAAAGATATCTACAAGAGTAAAAGGATAATCACCTATATGTGTTACTGAACTAAGTGAAGGAAGAAATGAAATGGAAATTAGTGATACACAAAATGGAGGTGTATATTTATCTTAGTTATGCTACTTTACATGCTCTTGGTACATGAAATTGTGAAATTGATTAATACGTGATGACTTGAATGAACAAAATGAGTGATACTTGATGAATGAATTGAATGATTTTGGGTCATAAATGATGAAGTCTAATTTAACTTGTGAACAATTTTAGCGATTTTTACAGAATATGATGCATAGATAAAACAAGAGAACAATGTCATTAAAAATGATATATATATTAATCTTACATAACTAAAATTTTCATGATTAGGAAAAAAATTATAAATCATGTAAAATTGTGAATATGCTTTTAGAGAGAGAAATCAGAGCATTTAGATGCTTTGTATAAGGAAAGCATTTAGAGATATTGGTTATTTTGGATACCTTACGATAATTTGATACTAGATATCACAAATCGTACAAAACTTTCATTTACATATATGTAGGGGAAGTCACTTAAATATGATGGTGATTAAAAATGAATGTAATACTTTAAATGATACATTTGAAAGGATTGATTGCTCCTTATCAAGTTCCTTAGTTCATGATGGTATCTTAATGTCATACGATATTTGAATTTGAATGATTCATTTTTGTTAATTTGCGCATGATATTTAAATTTGGATGATTCATTTCAAATGTTTATAGGTTTGTAATAAGATGTGATTTTCATTACTTTTAAGGGGGATTTGATTTTAATATGTTTGATGATTTTGTATAATTTTCAATTTATAGAAGGGAATATTTTATGAAAATTTTAAATTATGGTTTTTTTTGTAATGGTTTTTTTTAATTTTTTGATGACTTTTGATAACTTAAATGAGCATATTTTATGTTGTTTTTAGTCTAATAAAAGGAGGAGAAGCTTGGTCATGTATTAAATCATATATTGTTATTTTTAATGCATAAATTTAGAGGAAGCCTAAGTGCCATGATTGAGAGAGTTTATAAGTTTTTTTTGACAATTTTAAGTGACATTAAGAAAATTTAAGTGGTATTGGAGTTATAGGACTTATTAAGTATATGTTTAGAACTTTTGGATAATTTTAAAAAGGGGAAGAAATTGTGTGATACTAGTTTAAGGAGAAGCAAAATCGATTCAATTATATAAGATATGCTATTTATATTTCCCTAATATCTCGTGGTTTTCTCATCATAAAAAAAGGAGAAATTGTTAAACTTAGAGAGTTTTCACCTAGATTTTGATGATAACAAAAACAATACTATTAATTTTTTTTATTTTGTTTGATATTTTATAAAGATATGTGGGAGGAAAAGATGTTTAGAAGATATAATTTGGAACCTAAGTTGGAGTATTGGAGTAAAAGTGATGATACATGAAGATGAAGATGTTTAATGAAGTATCAAGAACCAAGATAGTAAATGAATAGTATTTATTTTGTAATATTTATTGGAAGTCATATCTTGATCTTTTCAAAATGTTAATAGGTTCAATTCATGTTTATTGTATTCATAGTTTTTATGCATATAAAAGGCATAATCAAGAGGCATTGTTTAGGGAATGTTTTAATGACTCTTTGATATGCGTATGTTTTAATGATTCTTTGATATTAGGAACTAGTTTGATATGCGTATAATAAGGTAAGTGTCTAAAAAAAGTGGTTAAAAATATTAGGATGTGCTTTGAGGTTAAATTGCGTGGATACATTGGATCATGTGAATATTTTAATGTTTGTGTGAAAATAAGTGTATGAAAATATTGGAATTTGTTTAGGTAAAATTGTGTATAAACCAGTTTGTGTATGGATTAATTGACTAGCAGTGGTCAACTAATCACTATTCAACTAATATGGTTAGTAGTGATTAACTAGCATGTCAATTTCATAGAGGTCAATTTCGTTGGGGCTGATTAACTAGTCAGTGGTTGACTAATATCTAAGAGTGGTTTCGACCAATGTGTTGAATTTTTTCAAGTATTAGTCGACAACTGACATTAAATATTTGATACCATTGGCTAGTTTCAACAATATAAATTGAAGTTAAAGATTTTTAACGAGCCCAATGACTATAAATAACTAGTAGGTCAGTTTTCACTTATAAATAGGTATTATGGTTATGTTTCTTACATCAAGAAATATTGGGAAATATTAAAGTGAGTTATAAAAGTATTTTAGTATTTATTTGAATGTTTTTTTGTGTGTTTTGTATGAAGTTTTGGTGCATTCGTTATTAAGTTTACTAGTAAGCCCCTTAAACACTTTGTGATTAGTCAAATGAAACATCTTTAAAGTGAAATTTGGGGTGTTGACATTGTAAGGTAAAAATTGTGTAGGATTACTCTTGTTTCTATTGAAAAAGAGAGTTGGTGTGAGAGTTACTTTAGACCTCATGAAAAAGAGGAATGATAATAAAGTTATTGACTTAATAGTTAAATTTCCAATAATGAGTTTGAGAGTGGATATATGTTCGAGTTTGTGTTCTAAACCGTCATAAATTTAATTTGCTCCTCTATTCCTTAACTCTTTATTTTTAAGTTTATTTTGGTATGTAAATCTTGCCTTAATCCTATCATTGCTTGAAAAGCTCAACATTTGCATTATCATTCGCTTTTGGGAGTTCGGTCAAAATTTTGGAGTTTGCTTAAGTGTTTTTATTGCATTTAAAAAATAGAATTTGGATTAGGGATTCGTATTGGTACAAAGTTTTTTAATTAACAGGAAGTTTGATGAATTGTTTTAATGTAATCCTTTTGATGTGTCAAAATATTTTGGTAAAGTGTTTAAGTTTGTTTGAATGTTTTTTTTAATATGATTGAGTCAAGTTTCTAGTTTAAAAATTGATTTTGAAAAAGTTTATGAAAACTATAAAATGGTTTTGAAATTTGATAAGTCTGCATAAATGCTTAGGGGTCGTTTGGTAACACTTCTGTTTTTTTGTTGTTGTTTTGTATTTTTGATTTTCTTATAAAGAAAAATGAAAACTTGTTTGGTTGATATTTGTAATAAAAAAACAAAAAACATATTTGATTGAGCTTTATAAAAAATTATAATTTAATAATGATAATCAAATATGAAATAAATTTAAATTATTTGACCAAAATATTCTTATACACCTTAAAAATATATTATTAGTCAATAGATTTATTCATTATTCAATATAAAAAAACATGTTTATAAAATCTATTTTCAAAATGCAGAAAAATATCATTTTCTTATTTCTCTTTTTCTATTTTTATTTCTTTGATTTTGAAAACAAAAAATCAAAACAGAATACAATCAAACACATTTTTTCCTCTGTTTCTCTATTTTTGAAAACAAAAATAGAAAAACATAAAACATAAATTTTAACAAATAGGCCTTTAAATTTCCCATAACTAGGAAAAATTTTATAATTAAGCTTAACTGAAATGTCTTAGTGTCCAAAATCATTTTTACAATGAATTACAATTTTTGGGAATTGGTTTTAAAAAGAAAATAATGGTTTTAAGAATATTTGAAAAAGTTTGGAAAAGTTTGAAAGAGTTTGGAAGCTGCTTTGAACAAATATTTCCCACAACTAACTAAGACATATTTTGTGTTTAAATTCAATTGAAATGTCTTGGTTACTAAAACAACTTTATAAATGATATAAACTTATGTAAATTGTTTTTAAATAAAAAATAGTTTTAAAATGTTTAAAAATGATTTGAAAGTGAGTCTAAATTGAAAGTTTTCAAAATTGAGTTAAAGATTGTCATAAATAAAGACAATTCTAATTTTAATTGCCATGTATTGATATTTGTAATCACTTAGAAAATGATTTAAACTTGTATGAATTTATTTTGAAGTAAAAATAATGATTTTGAAAGTTTTGGAAATAATGGAAAGATTGAAAGTTTTTAACAACTTGAAATTATGCTCAATTTGTCATAATCCAAGATATTATTTGTTTTTAAGCTAAATTGAAAAGTCTTTGTGTCCAAAATTATCTTAAGAAAGTTTTAAAACTTGTTTTAATTGATATAGAAGTGAAGTAAATGGTTTTCAGATGTTAATTCATGAGTTAGTCAAATTATAGAAGTTAGAAACTAAGTTTCCAAAACATTAGTCGATTAGTTGAAATTTTTGTTTTTTGGTCTACCAATTCTTAAGGTTGGTCTACCAATTCCTTAAAAATAAACATATTGGTTAACCAAATGGAGGGAGTGGTTAGGTAGATGGTCGATTAATCCATGAACACTGATCGACCGAATCATTGGGTAACGGCATTTTAATTGTGTATAACAGTTATTTTTTATGTTTACAATGACTATTTGGTCTTGAGAAGCTTATAAATTGATGTTCTATGTGTTTAAAACCAATCTTTATACAATCTAGATGTTTATAAGAGCATTAAAACTGATTTTATTTTTGTTTGGTTTTTGAATGCATTTGATAGAAAAGATTGGTTTTTATGGTTGCTTTTTTTGCATTTTTTGAAGATCTCCTTTAGCATTGTTTTTGTTCAAACAAGTGGTTTAATTTTTGTATGCTTGAGTGAGGATTGAGGGCTTGAGAATTGAGATTATTTTAGGATTAAAGATGTAAATTGTTAAATTTGAGAGAGGGTTACTCTTCATCCCTAGAAAAAAAGATTCGTCGGATTCCTCTTCAACCTTTTTATGGAAAGAAGATTTGTTGGATTCATCTTCACACTTTTTATGGAAATAAGATGTTCATAGGTTACTCTTCACACCCTTTAATAGAAAGAAGACGATATAAGGGTTCCTCTTCACCTAAGGAATATTTGGTATAGTGAGAATCTAATAAAGTTATTGTGAGTGGGCGTAGGTTAAAGATTGGTTAGCCGAACCACTATAAAAATATAACGTATCCTTTCTTTTTCCTTAAATCTTTAATTTTATACATATTGTGATTGAACATGAGTTGTTGTAATTTGAATTATTGTGCTAAATTGACATATCATCACATTTAGGTTGAATTTTAGATTAAGGATTTTATCTTTGTATAAATTGATTTAGGTGATTTAGGATTTAGTTTATAATATTTTTTAAACATCTAATTCATCTTCCCTCTTGAATACTATAGGGCTTACAAAGTTTTATTAGGTGCAAAAATTTTAAAAAATTTTAAAAATATAATTCCCCTCTTTTAGGTGCTATATGGGACCAAAATATTGCTATAATCTAAATTATATAATTAATTAATTTAGGAATATATCTAGTAATACAATTTTAAATTTCAAAGTTTAACAACACAAAAATATCAAGAAACAAAATAAAAAATATGAGGCATAACTTTACATTAGCTTACTCTACAATAATTACAGGAACCTTCATTTGTAATAAAAATGAAAGTTCTTTAAAAAAAACATGTACCTTGAAAGTGAATAAGTTTGTAAATCTTATTTAGGGTGAAGGCAACTAGAATTCTCTTGTTATAAGGTTGATGGAGGTTGCTGAATTTACTAAAGTAAATGAAGGATATGTAAGCATAAAAATTATAAAATTTTATTAAAAAATATTCATTAGAAAATATTTATAAGAATTCAAAAAATATTTAATAGCTTGATGCTTGTTAGGATCTTCAACTAATTAACATTTTAGACAAAAATTATCAAGGAGGGTGGTTACCCCTAATGGGAGTACCTTTCTTTCTAGTTTTTTTAATATAAAATTCTTTTTAATAGAATGGAGAGTAAGAGGTGCTTATACCACACAATCTTTGAGGGTAGTTAAAATAACAGGGATAGACGATAATGAGGGGGAAGAAGACAAAATTTTCAAAGGGCTACTACCAAAAGGCTAAGGAGGAAGGAGGGCTATTTAAGAGTTCTAACAAAGGATTATTAGCATTAATAATAGTAGCAAATTCTAAAAGGTCTTTTGTATCTTTAGAGGGTTAAATAAGAGGTGCCGTTAATTCTTTATAATATCTTATTTTATAGCATTTCGCAGTTGTTGTTTATACTTTAGACTTTTTCAATGGTTAGGCTTCCAACGGTATCCAATCTAAATGTTTGTTGGATTGAGGGTGTAGGGGAAGGGGGTTATCTTTTTATTAAGCATATTCATTTCTATTCTTGCTCACCACTTCTTAAGTAAGAGAGATTTTCGTCTAGAGTGACAGGGTTTTTATTCGAGGACCATAGCCAAATTAAAAGAGCTGTTAAATTTGAAACTAAATAGGTTGACTTTATTAGTGAAGTTTTCTTAAGAAACAATTGGGTTCAATTAACTTCTACCCATTGTTGCATAAGTGTTACTTTTGGCCTCTTATTTAGAAAAATACTTAAAAGAAAAGATGATTATTTTAAAGAATAAGCCTTTGAGAACCTCAATTTATGGAGGGATACAAATAAATCCCATTATGGTATAAAGGAGGGATGAAGCAAAGGAACTAGGAGGAGGCATCTTCATCCACAACTCTAGACTTAGAATGGGAATAGATAGAATAGGGGAGGATGAGGAAGATTAGAAGGAGAGGAAAAGGTATAAAAAAAAAGGTGTTAGAAAGCTCTAACTAGAGAAAGGGAACTCACAAAGAAGTAGGAGGGTGACTTAGGGCTTTAAGAGAGAAAAAGAAGTAAGGAGGATGCTGGTTGTAAAGGAGAAGAACTAGTCGCAATGTGAGTAAAAGGAGGTGAAATGAGACACACTAAAGTGATGAAAGGAGCAAGAGAAAAGTTCTAGAAAAATAGTTCTAAAGAGGCAAGAAACTAGGAATTTAAAAGGTAGGAAAGGTTTCGACAAAAGGGTTAAACAAAAAAAGAAAAGATAAATGAACTAAACTAGAGAAGATGCTTGCTACTTCAAGTACTATAGGTATTGTCTCTTCTTAAGTTAAAAAGTTACGATCATCTAAAATTAATACAGTAGTTAAGATCTACAATTAGACTTTTTAACTCTCAAACTCAATTTAAAAATTTATATGCTATGCAAGAATTCCATGAAAATGAAAAAAATGGATTTGATTGAACTTTTGGGAAAACTATTTATTAAAGATTATAAAAAATCATTAATGTTGATTTATATTAAACTATCTTGGTATTTGACTTGAAAAAAGTATAAAAATTTATTTTACCCATGAAAATTTGTTGGCTCATATTTATTAAGCTATATGGTTTTTTTTCCTTTAAAGTAAAAAGTTAAGTTATTAAAAACTGTACTATACTTTTGAGAATAATTATATAATAAGTCTAAACAATATAAAATAAGTGAGAGTTAAAAAAAATAATATTTAATATGTTAATATATTCTTGAACCTAGGTCTGATATGAGCTAAAATATATTAAAGTTTAATTCATGACAACATTTTGATACTAGGTTTATAATCAAACATTTTAATTACAAATTTCACTTTTGAGAATTCAATGCAACTTTAAGCCTTTTTAATAACCATTAAGCAAGGTTGATGTAGGGTTAAATCTCTAGTTTCTAGAGCTTAGTGGAAACGTCAAAACAATGCTACTATTATTGTGAAACAAGCGTCATGATTCTTTAAGAAGAAGATAATATGTGTTGATTTACATCATACCACCTATATACTCCCTAGACACTCCTATTTTATTTCTATGTAGATATGGAAATTGATGCAGAATGTGATTATTTCAAACACATTATTTATACACTAGTGTAGTGTAAGGGTCATATTGTCCAACATACTATCTACTCCAATATGTAAGGACTGTGCTCTTTTATACAAGAAAGTTGTCTTTTAGTTTAATTTGAAGTGTAAAAGGCGTTTTTATCCTTAATTTTTAGGTTTAAGGTTTCATAATATGATTAAATAGCTAACTTTTGTGTGTTTGAAGAACAAATTTTTCATAACTCCTGACATATTAAATTTGAGTTTCTTATTTCTTTCAAAAGTTTTCACATAACCTTTGATTTTCTTGCAAATCTTAGATTAGATTTATTGTTTTCTTACTTATGGATTAAAGTAACTTGTCTCTATGTTGTATCAATCTAAAGCTTGCTCTTTTGACAACAACTAACAACATTAATGATGACGTTTACAGGTTACTCGAAGTTTGGAGAGCAATTGAAGAATAAATGGAGTCAAATCATAATATAAAATGGAAATTAGTAGAGATAAGAGATTAGTTGCAAGCCTTGTCACGAGAAGAAAAAAATAAAAGAATTAAAGATCCAGTTGATAAGAAAGATGGCCTTGCAAGGCATCCAAAGTATTTTAGGTGCAACGAGTTTGGCTAGAACGAATGGCGAAAGAGGAAAGTGGTAAACATGGTAAAGAAATAGAAAGATGATCAGGAAGAGGAAGCATATCCATCTAAAGGAGATGATTGGGAGAAATGAGAGGAAGAGGATGATGAACTATTTTTGGAGTGACTAGGAAATTAATGATATCTAATTTTAAGTACGAAGAATTGCAAAGGCATAAACTTTTTTGTAGAAGGTATATAGTACAAGTGAACTTATGAGTGTTGATTATTGATGGAGGTAGACAACAGAACTTTATAAGCAAAGTAATGGTGAAAAGGTTGAAATTGACTATCAAATCACATCTCAAGCCTTATAGCATTGGATGGATTAAGAAGGTTGATAATTTTTTTCAATGAGCAATGTAAGGTACCGTTCTCAATTTATAAATATTGTGATTAGTACTACTGTGATGTAATTAAGATGGATGCATGCCAAATGCTTTTGGATAGACTATAGCGATATGATGTTGAAACAATCCATTTGGGATGAAAAATATTTATCAATTCATGAAATATGGAGTGAATTATAATTTAATACTTATATGTGGGAAAAAAGAGTGTGAAATCCAATGGGAAGAGAAAGCAGTACTTATTTTAAATAGAAAGTAATAAAGGACAATTTACGAGTGAGATATAAGAAGTGAGAGAAGTGAATTTATTAATTGTAAAACAGGAAATAGAAGACCTAGAAGGTTGTGGTCATGTAGAATTAAATGGTCAAATGGAGAAGGCTTGTATGTAGTAAATGGCCAATATGAGTCATTTAGATATTGATTTTGAAGGATATAAGGAAATTAAAGAGATTGAAGAGGATCATCGTACCTTAATAATACTGGGATGATCTATTAGCTAGCAACCATGTTGGAAATAGTGACTGTCTAAATGGAAGTGATTGTAGCTTTAGAGAAACTTCGGATATAATAACTTAACCAAAGATTAAATACAATGAAATAAAGGATTTTTGGAGTGCCCGCCGGAAGAAGTGATAGAAGAAGAACTTGGACCAAACAATAGATGTTTATCAAGGAGTGCAAAAATCAAGAATTGAGTCAAGACCTAAAGCTAACATCTTTCATTACAAAAGGATTAAAATTTGTAGAGACCTTGGAGTGTAGACAACCAAATTCACAATAACAAATTTCAGTAGAAGATTTAGGAGTCATTTGATTGAGGTTTTGGTTGTGATTTTTGATTTTTTGTATTGTACTTTATGTATTTTTAGATTTTTGTATTATCTGTCTCGATTTCTATGTTGTATTATTATTATTTTTTAATTTCTGTGATATTCTTTATTAATTTTTATATTTAAAAAATTAAAAAAATTAAATCTAAAAACCACAACGTTTTCAAACAGGCTAATGCATGTTAAAAGGCTTAAAAATTTGGATCATAACTCTAAATCAAGTTCATTACAAGTAGGTAAGAATGACGAGGGGTTGAATATGCAATTTCTAGGAGTTCAACAACACTAAAATGGTGTCGTTATTGTTGTGAAAAAAGCACCTCTCTTCTTCAAGAGGAAGACATAATGAGTTGATTTTCAACACACCACCTACACACCCCCCCCACATGCCCTATATTAGGTCTGTGTAGACAGGGCCATCACAGGCATTTAATTATTTCCAACATACTACCTATACGCCAGTGTGCTGGCCAACACAACACCTATACACTAGTGTATAAAGGATATGTTCTCTTGAATGAGAAAGTTGTATTTTAAGTTAATTTAGATTATAAAAGACATATTTATCCTTAAGTTTTACTTTTAGAATTTTATAATATATTTAAATAATTGTCTTTTGTGTATGTTCAAGAATAGATTTTTCATAACTCTTAAATCTATTAAAGTTGAGTTTTTTTTTTTCAAAGTGTTTCGTATAACCTTTGATTTCTTGCTAATCATGAATTAAATTTGTTGTTTGTTTACTTTTAAATTAGAGTAACTCGCTTCCGCCTTATGTCACGGGTGATATTTTCACTCTAATGCTATTACGAGTGGAATCATTTGTATGAAAGGGACAATAATAATTGTCCATTGATTTTCCTATTGCAACTTTTACCGAGGAAATCGTCAGGGAACTTGCATTTCCAGATCAATCATGAAGTTCTGATCAGAAGTAAAATGAAATTCCTTTTGGAACTTCATATTAATTCTCAGCCAATAAAAAGCACCAGATAGGATTTTGAAACAAGTAAAGAAGATAACTATGCACGAGGATTTCCCATTTGTAGGCTTTGGATAAGTACATCATCTGATTAACTCGGTTTCGTGCTGTTTGAGCCTGGAATAGTTTAAACCAAGATTTTCATACACGGGAACAGTGGATATTTGTCTAATCTTATGTTTATCCAAAACAAGGTTTTGGTTCATAAAATAGGTTTTGATGCAGTAATGTACTGTAGGTCTACTCTAACATGTTGAAAGCAACCTTAATTGGTAGAAGCAGGTTGAGGATTGCGTCTGTGTGGCAGGCCGTGAGAGCTCTGTACATGACGTGTGTACTAATAGGTCTGATTCCCTCAAAACCGTTGGTTTAATTTTCGCTTAGGTTATGTTTGGTTGTATTTTCGTTTTTTATTTTGTATTTTTATTTTTTAGTATAAAAATAATATATAAATTTTAAAAATAACATATTAATATAGTATAAAATTTAAAAAATAATAAAAATAATATCAAAATCAATATACATATATAAAATTAAAAATTAAAAATAAAAAATAAAAAATATATTAAACATGCTCTTAATTTATCTTTCAAAAGAGCTGAACATCCGGAGAATGCATTAATAAATTCCCCAAATTTCCAGGCAATCAAACGGGAACTTGACTAAGAAAATTAGTAACTTATTTATTCTTGTTCGGCAACCGTTAGACTTTCTATATAAATTTGGAAAAATGGGGAAGATTTGATTTAGTTCTTCCGCTGTCATTGTCTAATAACCTAAACAAAAAATTAAAGAGATAAGGGAGTTAGACTGTAAAGAAAAGAAAAGACCAGAGCAATTTAAAAATGGGACTGACTCAGTCTTAATATAATAATAAGATAAATATTACTAAAAATATTTTTCTTTTAAAAATTAATTGTTCAGTTTGTTTTCCACGTTAAAATTCTCCCCTCAGGTTCTTTTGTGGGGTTGGTCAAGTCTTATCATTCTTTTTTAAAGTGGGTTAAATTCTTTTTACAGTTTCAAAATAAAAATAATTAGTTGACTTTCAATCTATAAATATTTATAGACCGTAGATAATAATTATTTATTATTATTTTATTATTTATAGACTATAAATATTCATAAGCTAAAGGCTAATTAATCAATTCAAATAAAAATAGGACAGCGCAGCAAAAATGCCTCTAGGCTCGCAATTGGAGATTCAATCCCAGAGAATACCTTTCTGTGAGTCAGTTCTTTCTACAAATTCCTCCAAGTTACATGTAGTCAAAGAATCGTT
>JAOXYD010233316.1:0-17787 GCA_028565735.1 Pinacopodium congolense
AAGAAGCTAAGGTATGTGATGTTTACTCATTTTCAGGTTACCATACTTGTATATGTTATATCTTGTAGGATACATAGTAGTACATATTTAATTCTCCACCTACATCTTATCAAAGTCAGTCACACTTCCAGCTCCTACCTCCACCTCTATCATTGTCACAACAAGTTGATGGAATGTCATTGGAGGAGATTGTCAAGAGTTTGGCAACAAGCACTCTTCAATTTTAGTAGGAAATGAGGAGTCACTTACAGGACTTGGAAGATCAAGTGAGTCAATTAGAAGACATGATATGGAGCCTAGAAGCCTATATTTCTTCAAGCATTCTAAGCGAATCAGATGGAGACCCTAAGGAGGAGGTTTATCCTATTTCATTGAGGAGTGGAGAGCAAGTGGAGCACCGGAAAGAGAAGTAGGAAGAGCAAAGTCAGCAAGGAGAGAAAGATATGCAAGTTTGAGAAATAGAGGGGGATGAAACACTGCCTAAGTTAAGTAGTCCATCTTGTGGTATTACTAACCAAGTTTCGCTTCCTTTTCTTAGCAATTTATAGGTTAAAGAAGAGAAGAAAGAGAACGAGTCACGAGGTGCTAAATTAATTAAAGATTTATAGTCGAGTAAGCCAAAACTAGAGGGTGAAGAGTTGGATGAAGAGTATCCACATTTATTGCCTACATATTAGGGAGCCCATCCTAGATGAAAGGAGATGTTTATAGCAAAGAGTAGACCTTGGATTATGATGGAGAAGCAATACGATTCCACCTCTCCGACACTATGAGACACAGTGTTGACTGGGAGCCTACTTTAATAGAAGTTATTTCAGACTCATCAATGAATTTAAACATGTTCCCTTTTAGGCTCAAACTTTCTTTTAATTTTGGATAGTGTACATAATAGGGGTCGAGCCTAAGACCTAAAACCAAAATTTGTTAGGAGGCAACCCAACATTTCTTTGATTTATTATGTTTTTTCTTTTCATTGATTAGTTTTTTAGTTGGTTTGTATTTAAGTTCTTTTCACTTCTTTTGGGAGCTAAAAGTGGGAACTGGGATCTTCTCTCTACCATGGACTTTATGGATTATCTCATCAGGGGAGTTTTCTTATTTCATCCCTCTTTTCATTTTCAATATTTTTTAACATTGAGGACAATTTCCAATTTAAGTGTGGGGGTTGGGAAGCAAGTTCAAAATTCAAATTTTTTGCACTTGAGTCATTGTTAGTCTAATGGTGATGATTTAAATGTTTTAGTTGAGAATGATCTTGAAATTTAGTTGATGGATTGATTATGATACTTGAAAAAAATTTATGCTTTTAATTTGATGAACTTGGATCAATTATTGAAATGGTTGTTAATTTCAAATTTTATTTTTGTTTTTATTTTTATTTTAAGTGTTCACATCTACTTTTGCTAGCCTATATGTATGATGTTAAGCATTTAAGGATGCTTTGTATATTTTTCATGTGAATTTGGAAATAGGATATTTAAAATAAAGTATTCAAAAAAAAGTATAAAAAATGTATATTTGTATTTGTTAAATAAAAGTGAACATATTTCATCCCGCTAGCTTCAAACTGATATAAAAGCTTAATTTTATTAATGGTACTAGTAGCCTTTTGAGAAGGTGATCTGTCCTAGCAATATGGGATATTTATGACAAATTGTTCACCTTCATGTCAAGAGCTAAATGACATCTCAAACAAGCTAAAAAGGATAATCTAGCTAGGATCAATCATGACAAGGTGTTTATCCGCGTGGTAAAAGGCTAGGTAAATGATAAAGGTTGATTTGAATGTGTTTTTAATGGTTATATGTTATTTTTTGACCCCCTAATTTCATGTTTATATGTTCAATTTATGTTTGGAATTATTTAATTTGCAGGAAATAGAGATTAGTTGGTGAATTATAAAGATTAGAGCAAGCATAGAGAAAAAGTGTCACTTTATAGGACCTATACAAGGGTCGGAGGATACTTCTATATTACTTCTAAAGACACTCATATAGCCGCATTTTATGAGTTATACTACAGGTCTCCATACTTCCATATACCTTCAAGTTAACCTACGATATAGCTCCAAAACAGACATATCACCACCAGATCTTAAAGATTGCAGCTTAGGCATATTGTTAATTAATTCTTTTATCTGGAAGTATCAAGTGGGAGTCGAAAAAAGCTACAAAATCCAGAAACATGAAGATACATGCATGACATATAGATATTTCAAATTTGAAGTTATAGAGAAATGCTCTAGCTTCTCTCTTAGTTTTTCCTATAATATCTAAGCTTAAAACACTTATAATTCAAGTTTTTGTTGTTTTTTGAGTTACTACTTCTTGGAGCTTGTTGCTAAGACACATAAATTAGGTTTTAGGCCATCATAGGGGGTTTTCTAACTCATATTATTACTTCATTTTCTCTATTTTTCATATTAATAAAATTTTATGTTCTTAAGCTTACAACATGGTATGTTCTTTGTTTTTTCTGCAAGTTTTTAATGATTTAGAGCTGTGTTGGATTCCAGATCATGTTGAGGAGTTTAAGATTTGTCTAGGAGTTTTGGTTGGATATTTTGAAACTTATAAACTTAATATTTAAGCTCATATTTTTAGATATATCAAAGTATGTTTTATAAGTTGCATGTTTTGTATGCTTTGATGATCATGTATAGCTTACTTATTTTCTAGCTAAGGATTAGTGTTCTAATTATTTAAGAGAGCTTTAATGCATGTTTAAAGGTCTTTTTTTTATTGAAGGTCTGAATGTCCTAATTTTAAATTGGCTACTTAAGATTAGAGTGAAAGACAATCTAAGACTTGATAGATCAACTTAGGTTATTAGAAAAATCAATAAACAACATAAATCAAGCAATAAATGACCAAATTTTAATTATTTCTGAGAGTTAGAGTTCTAAAATTAATTTTTTAGAAGTCACTTTCTTGCTTTTAAAGCCTATTAATTTACTTTAATGCACGATTAACCTTTAAACTAATCTTAATAGAGAAAATTCATAAGTCTTAAGTATAAATTTTTCTTGTAACTTTGAAGAAACTCTAATTCAGCCTTTAAAATTTTTTAAAAGATCAATTAAATCTTTAATCATCTAATCCTTAGCTATTTTTCATAATTTAATAATTTTCAGTGATCTAGAAATCATTTTTAAAATCAAAATTGCAAGGTTTGAAGCCAGTTAGGATAAGTTAGTAATTTTCACCTTTTTAATCGTTTATTTGGAATTTATTAGATAATTTTAATCCAATTAATCTAGTAATTATCCATTTATCCCTATGGGATCGACAACTTAGGGTCTTAAAAACTCCCCTACTATATTACTTGTTTGATAGGTGCACTTACCTTTTCAAGTTGATTTTTAAAATAAAATTGTTTAAAAGCATTTCAATTTTTTAAGTCACCTAACTAACGCAACAAGTTTTGGCATTGTTGCTAGAGAAAAATTGTGGTAATATTAGAAAATTTGATTTTAATTAGTTTAGGACTTGAAAAAAAATATTTTTTAAATTTTTCTAAATTTTTGTGCATTTATTTGCTATTTTTCCTGTTAAGTGTGCTTTTGTTGCTTTTTGTTATCTTATTTATGTTATTTGTGTACTTAGTTAGCATTTGCTTTTATTTCATTATTTTATTTATTTGTATGCATACTTAGGCCTAAAATTCTAAGTCAGTAGACTTTGATCCAGAGTTTGGGCATATGTTGAGAAGGAAAAAAGAAAGAATCTTAATTGACCACATCAGATCCTTTAAAAATAGGAACATCTAGTGACCCAGCATATGAACTTTTAGAAATGGATCCCTAAGATCATACCATTGTATGACTCAACAAGAACCTAGAGAGCCAACTATGATGAAACTAGCAATGGCAAACCGAGGTAGACCTATGGCTAGCATTATATAGCTCAGAGTTAATACTAATATTTTTTAAGTCTCACATAGAATCTTTTTTATAGTTAGGTCCTCATAATTTGGAGGTTCAGATTTAAAAGATCATAATGAATACTTACAAAATTTCCTTAATTCTTGTGATCTTTTCAAAAGTAATGGGGTCTCTGATGATGCTAATAGGCTTAGGCTTTTCCCTTTATCCCTTTGAGAGAAAGCTAAAGCCTGGTTATCTACATTTCAGCTTGCATCTATTACTACATAGGATGAGTTAATGAAGCTATTTTTAGCTAATTTTCTCCCACCTACCAAGATAGTAAAAATGAAGACTACGATTAGCTCATTTTTTCAATACAAGAATGAGAATCTATATAAGGCTTGGGAGAGATTTAGAGAGATGCTTGCTAAGTGTCATAGTCATGGATTTAACACATGGCAGCAAGTAAATATATTTTACACTAGTTTAATACTTTTGACTTATAGCACCATTAATGTTGCAGTTAGAGGTAACCACATGAAAAAGACTAAAACTGAAGCCTATAATATTATTAAGGAAATAGCTACGAACAGTTTTTAGTATAATTTCAAACACCATTTAAGAAAGCCACATGATGTTCATACGATTAATGATACAATAGCTCTTATAGTTCAAATGAAAGTACGAAACAAAAAGTTAGATAGTTTGGTTAGTTGAGTTAGGAGTAGTAATAATATAGTTGAGTGTTGAAGTTGTGGAAGTACCTCTCATTCATTCTTAGAATGTCAAGAAGATAGTCCTTTTACCTGTGAACCAAAACAAACTTAATTTGTTAACAATTTGAATAGGAAATGAGGAAACCCTTTTTCAAACATTTATAATCATGATTAGAGGAACCACCAAAACATTTTATGGAGTAATAACAAGAATTACTAGCAATTGCCTCAACCACCTCAAACCAACCCTCAAAGAGTCCCTCCACCTGGCTTTAGAGCCAACCAACCTTAAAGAGAGTTGCCTAATATTGAAGAGATAGGTTTGGAGTACATCCAATCAAATGAGTATAAGATGCAAAATCACGAGGTATCAATTAAAAATTTGGAAACTCATGTTGGGCAAATTGTGCAACTCTTATAGGAGAGGTTACCTAATAAGCTACCAAGTCCTACCAAAACCTAATAAGCTACCAAGTCCTACCAAAGAGAATCTTAGAGAGCATGCTAAACAATCATCCTGAGAAGTGGAAGAGAGGTTGAGAATCAAAGGAAGAAGATTGAAGAAAAGATAAGAAAGTGATGATAGAGAGTAAAGAAAAAGAAAACATTAAAGAAGAGTGAGACAGCTATTGACAGAAGAGAGAATGTGGAACAAAAAGATAGAAGAGAAAGAGGACATGACAGAAGAGAGCGAGCTAAAGAAAATGAGAAGAAGAAAGAAATGGAAGGTGAGGGTGAGGGTTCAGAGAAGCCACTTAGGTTGTTTACTGATGTTAATGTACGACCATAAAATCTTAGGATTCTATACCCTTAAAAGTTAAAGAACACAAACCTCGATAAGCAATTGAGGAAGTTTCTAAAGATGTTCAAGAAACATTATATCAATATCCCATTTCCTAAAGCAATTGCTCAAATGCCCTCATATGCTTAATTTTTTAAAGAAATCAGGTCCAAGAAGAGAAGATTGGAGGAATATAAGATAGTTAAGCTGAATGAGAGTGTTATGATATCCTACTAAATAAATTACCTCCAAAGCTCAAGGACCATGTTTTACCATTCCTTGTACAATTGGTAGCTTACATACAAATAAGGCTCGGATGGATCTTAGAGCAAGCAATAATTTAATGCCCCTATCAATTTCAAAAAGTTAGAATTGGAAGAACCTAAATCATCTACAGTTTCATTGCAACTTACTAATTAATCTGAAACCTATCCAAAAGGAATCATGTAGGATGTAGTTGTAAAAGTTTATAAATTCATTTTCTTTATTAATTTCCTTGTCTTGGATATAGAAGAATATACCATGGTGCCCATTATCTTAGGAAGACCATTCATGGCTACTGCTAGGGCACTGATAGATGAACAAGGAGGAAAACTCATTCTCAGACTTTAAGATGAAAAGATTGAGTTTAATATTTTTAAAGCAATAAAGCACTCTTCCACCTTGGATTAATGGAACTTTATTGGAGTTAATTCTATTAAAAATGATCCATTAGGGTATCTGTGTTTGGATCCTCTACAAAAAGAATTGATTTATTCATATTCTATGGAAGTAGAGAGAGAGAGGAAATCAAAGAAGTATTAGGGGAATTAGAAGTAGGAAAAGAGACCTCTAATTAGAATCAATTTAGAAGGTTTAAGCCTTTAGAAAGACCAATTCAATCCCTTCTAAGGCCATCAATTGAAGAATCTCTAACTTTTGAACTTAAGCCTCTTCCCTAACATTTTAAGTATTCATTTTTATCACCTACTTTGTAATTACTTGTGATTATGTCATCATTATTTACTGATACGATAAAGGAGAGATTATAGAAAGTGATTAAAGAGTATCAGAATTCTATAGTTTGGACCTTAGCTGACATTAAAAGGTTAATTCCTTCCATTTGTACTCACAAAATGTTCAGGGAAGAAGAATGTAAACCATTGGTCCAATCGCAATGCAGGCTTAATCTGAATATGAAGGAAGTGGTTAAGAATAAAGTAGTTAAACTCCTGTGTGTAGGTATTATCTTTCCAATTTCTAACTCTACGTGGGTCAATCTAGTTTAGGTAGTACCAAAGAAAGGAGGAACTACTATAATGAAGAATGACCAAGATGAACTTATTACTATAAGTGACTGGATGGTGTATGTGATTGATTATTGCAACTTAAATGACGTCACACGAAATGATTGCTTTCTTTTACCTTTCATAAATCAAGTAATTGAGAAAATGGTTGGGGCATAATTTTCATTACACTTTAGATGGATATAGTGAATATTTGAAAATTCTTATTGCTTCCGAGGATCAGGAAAAGACAACATCCACTTGTCCCTATGACACCTTTGCATATAGACGTACTCTTTTAGCTTGTGTGACGCTCCTACTACATTCCAACATTGTATGATAATACTTTTTGCAAAAATAATAGAAAGCTTCATTGAAGTGATTATGGATGATTTTTCAGTATTTGGCATATCATTCGATTCATGCTTAGATAATTTGGCAAAAGTGTTGAGAAGATGTGAAGAAATCAATTTTATCTTAAATTGGAAAAAACGTCATTTTATAGTGCAAGAGTACATTGTTTTTAGTCACAAAATATCTAGTAAGGGAATAGAAGTTGATTCGAAAAAAGAAGTTACTGCTCAACTTCCACCACCTAATTCAGTTATAGTGATTCGAAGCTTTCGTAGACATGCTGGATTCTACATGCACTTTATTAACGATTTTTCTAAGCTATTAATGCCCCTTACTGAGTTACTGACTAATGAAATAATCTTTAACTTTGATGAAAACTGTATGCACTCTTTTCAGTCGTTGAAGGAGAAGCTCACTAGTGCACCTATTTTTTGTATCACCTTATTAGTCTCTTTTGTTCGAATTGATGTGTGATGCAAGTTGGTATAGTCTTAGTAAAAGACATGGAAAAATTTTCCATCCAATTTATTATGCAAGTCATACATTAAATGATGCCCAAAGAAATTACATCATTATTGAAAAGGAGATGTTAGCTATGATGTTTACATTTGATAAATTTTGGTCATATTTGGTGCTTTCAAAGGTGATTATATAGATCATTATACTCTAAAGCACTTGATGGATTCCAAGCCATAATTGATTCAATGGGTTCTCCTATTACAAGAGTTCAATAGCGAAATCAGAGACGAGAAAGGAAAAGAAAATTTTGTTGCTGATCATTTATCTCATTCAGATGAAATAGTGACGAATAAAGATGAAGACCAAGACATTAAAGAGGTTTTTCCTAAAGAGAATTTGCTATCTATGCTTACCCTGCCTTAATATGTGGATTTTGTGAATTATTTGGCTGGTAATTTTCTACCTCTTAACTTTGTGAAGCAATAAAATAAGAAATTCTTTTTCCAAGGTTAAGAGATATCTTTGGTATGATCCTTTTCTCTATAAGACCTATGCTAATGGAATAATTTAGAAATGTGTTTCTAAAGAGGAAGTGCCCTTTATTTTAAGCCATTGTCATTCTCGTAAGACTGCATGACACTTTTTAAGGATGCATTTCATTTTATTAAATCTTATTATAATTACCAAAGGGTTAAAAATATCTCTTAGAAATATGAGATGCCACCAATTAGTTTATGAGATTTTTTATCCTTGGGGTATTAACTTTATGAGACCGTTCCCTACGTCATATACTAACCTATACATCTCTTACCCTACCTTATACTCTAACCAATACATCTTAGTTACTGTGGATTATGTAAGTAACTAGGTTCAAGTAGTAGACCTTCTGAGTAATGATACAAAAGTTGTAGTTCACTTCTTGAAAAAGAATATTTTCACTCGATTTGGGACATCTAGAGCAATCATAATTTATGAGGAAACAAATTTTTATAACAAGTAATTTGATTCCCTTTTGACTAAGGATGGTGTTACCTGTAAGATTGCCAAGCCTTATCATCCTCAAACTAGTGGTTAAATTGAGATTTCAAATCGAGAAATTAATCAAATTTTGGAAAAAAAAACTATTAGTTCTTCGAGAATGGATTGGTCATTAAAGTTGGATGATAGTCTGTAGGCTTATCGAATTTCAAATAAAACAACCATTTAAATGTCTCCTTACAAGTCGGTATATGGAAAGTCTTATCATTTACCCATTGATTTAGAGCATCGTGCATATTAGTCAATTAATTTTCTTAATTTTTATTCAAAGAAAGACTTTTGCAATTGAATTAATTGTTTTAATTTCATCTTGATGCTTACAAAAAATTAAAATCGTATAAGGAAAGAATTAAAAGATGGCACGATAAGCATATCATTTAGAGAGAACTTAAGGTGGTTAACAAGGTTTTGGTGTATAACTTAAGGATGAATTTGTTTCCGGAGAAGCTGAGATCAAGGTTGATAGGCCCATATGGAGTGGTTTATCCATTTGGAACAATTGAACTCACCAATGGTCACTCAACATTCAAAATAAATGGGCAAAGAGAGAAATTTTATGTGCCTAATCAAGTTGAGGAGTCTGCTGAGACTCTTTCACTTTTTAATCCTTAATAACTAGGAATTGTCCTTGTTATATAGGTAATTGAGCGTGTATTTATTTTATTTTGTGTGGTAGGATTTAATTTTAATGTTTGAAGCCCTTTTAGGTTTAGTGTGTTTCCTTAGTATTTCCTTTATTTTTAATGTGGTTGATTTGCTTTTTGAGTGTTTTTAATTTCAATTCTAAGGCCAATTGATGAAAAATCCATTGATGTTTATTGGGATAAGGTTTAGGAAGAGTTTTAGTGCAAAATACGGTTAAAAATCAAGAGAAAAAGAGTTAACGAAACCAATATTTGACCCGCGTATTGGTACGTTGGTCAGAGACTAATACGGCCCCAATATGGCATACGCATATCGCTGTATTACTCCTAGAACTCATTGTATTACCTTACACGTAGCAATAAAACATTGCGCTTTAGATAGTTTGTAGTAGACCTCTCCTTCTTCATCTTTTCTCGTAGTCTCATCCCTTTTTCTGAAAAAATCCTTATATCTTTTTTTTTCCACCAAATTTCGTGTTTTTGGTGTCATGTTGTCACATTTTTCATTTTATAAAAGATTCTAGCATCAAATCACTCAAAATCATACGCAAATCACCCCAAAAATCAAGAAAACCTCTCAATTTTACTATTCACACTATAGGTAAGGTTTTTGAAACTTTTTTTAGTTTTATGCTTCCTTTCCATTATATTTTGGTATCATTGTATTGCAAATTCAAGTATCTTTCTATTGATAACCATATTGCAACCTAAATTAATGTTGAAATTTTGGGAATTTTTTGAAAATTTTTAATATTCTTCTAAAATTTTTCAAAAAATTAGGCATTTTAAGTGCTTTTCATATACTAGGGTGGGAGTCAGTTATCACTTTTGCAAGGCCTGTTTATCCAGACTTGGTTCATAAATGTTTTGCGATCATCGAAGGAAAAGATGAGGCAGATATGATAGAAATTCGTAATTTCGTGAGAGATACCCCTATTCATCTGACTCGTGCTTTCCTATCTTAATTTTTGAATGTACCAAATGAAGGGGATATATATGTTAAGGTATGAGACTCCTTTCATGGAGATTATGTTGCTTCAGATCTTAACTTTTCATTTGTTATTGCTATTGATTCCTTAGGATTAGTTAAGCAATCAGATTGGGCATTTTCTATTACAGCTTTGGGAGTCAGAGAACATATGATAGTGACTATTTTGAGTGCCAACATAGTCTTGAGGGCGAGTTTTTTAAATGAAGTTAGGCTAAGTGATGCCTACATTTTATATAAGACGATACATAGGTTAGGAGTTATTCCGGGACTGCCATTGGCTAAATACATTATCACATCCATGAGGGATGTGGTAAAGATGCAGAAACCAATTATGAACTTCCACTTCTTGAGTCTTTTGATTAGGATTATTTAGTTAGTAGGAGTTGACGTTGCTTATAAGGCTTCAATAGATAAGATTTGTTACACTCAAATCAACGTCGCCACCCTTAAGTTGTGGCAATTTGCTCATGGAACAGCAGCCTGATCCATCACCTATTCTTGATGCATCTCTAGCAGCACCTAAGGAGGAAGTAGGTGAGGCTTCATTGAATGCCACATCGATCGTACATCGAACTCGTCAATCTTCACCTACAGTAGAGGCTTGAACTTCACCTACTACTAATTTCCTTCATGCAATGTTAATGAAATTTATGAGTTGTAGTTATGTTTTAGTATAGGTTTATCTAAATTTTTAACTTTTGTTCGTAGATATTGTTATTGTTTTAAAATTCATTTGTGCGTATTTTTAATTAATCAGTATCATTATTATTTATTTATTATTTTCTTAATCTGCTATTTGCTTTTGTTTAGATAACTTGTTGTTTCTTGTTATTCATGTTAAGTGGAACTAGAATGAAGAGAAGAAGAGGAGTGGAGCTTATAAGGAGGATAGTGGCTAAAAAGTCACGTCCGTGGTAACACATGCCATAGACATGGCCTTTAATGGCCATATCCATGGCAAGCAAAGGCTACAAGGGTGGCTTGTCTATGGCTTTTTATTAGACGTACTGAGTATGACGTCGTATGAAAAAAAAGAAAAAAAATAAAATCTAAAGAAAGAGATGGAGCGGGTAAACAGAAATTGGAGGGATTTAGAGACACAAGATGACTTGGGGGTTTCTGGAGACACAGAGACGCATATTCCTTCATTCTCTATCGTGTTCTGTTATATATTTTTATTGTTTGATGGAGAATATTAGCATTTGTTATTTAAATTACGTTATGAGTAGCTAATCCTATCGTAAGAATTAGTGTTTGAACAATTTGGGTACTTTTGTTTATTGATTAAATTTGCTACATGTTTGTGTTTTCTATTAAGCTTAAACTCTACAATAAATTGAGAGAGTGAGTTGAGTAATCCGTGTTAATTGTACAACGAGAGTTAGTGACTAATAGACCTATAGAAAACAAGTTATTGATTTATTAGAAAGATATTTCAATCAATCAATAAACTGCTTATGGGATTGCTTCATAAGTTGTTATATTCATTGAAAAGGATTTGCATATCGACAGATCTTAAGTTTAATTCTGAATTGTTTAATTAGTGACAATTAATTTCACCTTGAGAAAGGGTAACTAGAACATTAGGAAGTCTTAGGCCAAACATTAATTGAATCATTCAAACATGAGGAAATAAATAGGGATAAGAATAATTCCTAGTCTTTAATCTTGATCTTTTCTAAGTTTCAATCTTCTATTTCAATTTCAGTTAATTGTTAAATTTGGCTTTAATTTATTTCTTATTAATCTTAGTTCTTGAATCTGTTTCTTAAACAAAGTGTAATCCAAATTAATAGGTTGACTAAATTCAATCCTTGTTGGATGATATATGCTTATATTATCATTGTGCAACTCGTATACTTGTGATATAGCATAGAATAAGCTTAGTTTTTACTCAACAATAAGCAACATGAAGTCTCACATTTATTCTGAGATTTTTAATTTACGTAATGATGTTAAGACTCATTAGGGTCATATGGAGATTTGTACGAATAACATGTACTCACATTTAGAGCGATTTAAGGAGTACTTTCTAGCCCGTGACAGTGATAGCCCTGATTTGTAGTTGTTCTAGTTATTCACATAATTTGTTTTAGGACATAATCTCTGTTTGTTATTTTCAGTGTGTTTCCTTTTCTATTTTGTAGTATAGGTTTCTATTTCGTAGTATAGGCTATTATTCTACTTTGTTTCAGATTTGATTGATACGTTTTGATTTATTTTGGCTTCTTCAATGTACCTTAATGATCACATATTTATGATATTAAAGCTTTTATTTTATCTTAATTCTTATTTTGCTTTAATCACTTATCATTTCAATTCACCCAATGTACTTAACTTTGAACTCCAACGAATACTTGTTTCTTTTGGACCAAATAGGTGCATTCTTCTCCTTTATCCCTCTTACTTTCATGCTTTATTATTGATATTTTACACAGTGAGGATACTATTTCATTTAATTGTGGGGGAGGGCTTTTGCACTTTATATATACTTCTCATGTATGCACTTGAGCTTTAATAGCGTCTAGCATATCCTTTTATCAATTTTTTCTTAATAGTCTCTAATTTGTGAAAACTTATTCTATTTTAATGCTTATTTTTTTATCATATTTTCTTTTGAATTCAATTATTCTGACAATTTAAAATGTTATATAAGATTCATTTTGACTATTAATGAGTAAATACTTTTAACTTATTTTATAAATTGGATAATGGATAACCAATAATCAAAATGGTATTCAACATATAAAATGCAACTTACTAAGTAATTTTGTAACTTCTTTTATATTACTTTTATCATTCGAAGAAAAAATTAAAAATAATTGAAATTAATTCCATAAAAAATAATAAAAACAAAAATCTTTACAAAATAAATAAGTGTGCAAAATTTCACTTTGTTAACTTTTAACCATATAAAAACTCATAAATTTGAAGTTATTGAGGGCCACTAGTAGCCATTTGATGTGAGGTATCTCAATTGATTAACTAGGGGTTGTTCACGACAAAATTTTCACATTTAAGTTAAAAGATTGAGTGGCTTCTCAACTAAGCTTTAAAAGTTCACATATTAAATTAAATTATGTATTGAATTAAAAGATGTGAAAGTGTTGAAAAGTTGATGCCTTAAACTCATTGTATGTTCTTTTTACAAGTGGAATTGATTTTTGTGATTTAGGTTGACGACTGAAAATTATTGAAATTATTTAAATGAATTTGTGATTTGATATGATTAATGAATTATATAACAATTTGATAAGTCATTATTTCTAAAGAATGAAGATAACATGTTCAATAATTATGTTGTTGATCTTGGATTAATTTTCCTATAATTATGTACCATTTTGAGAAAATTGAATGATTGATTTGCTTGAGGACAAGCAATTGCTTAAGTGTGAGAGAATTGATAAGGGTTAATTTGAATGTGTTTGCAATGGTTATATGTTATGTTTTGACCCCCTAATTTCATGTTTATATGTTAAATTTATGTTTGGAATTGCCTAATTTGCAGGAAATATAGATTACTTGGTGAATTATGAATATTGAAGCAAGTAAATAGCCAAAGTATCACTTTCTATGACCTATACTAGGGGCCTGAGGATACCCCTATATTGCTCTTGGAGACCTTCGTATAGGAGTTGAAATTTTGGAATTATACAGCGGTCTCCATAATATTGTATACCTTTGAGTCAACCATCCTTATAGCTCACAGACAGACATATCACCACCATATCTTAAAAATTGCAGCTTAGGTGTGTTGTTAATTAATTCTCTTATTTGGAATTACCAAGTGGGAGTTTGAAGATGCTATAAAAAGCTAGAAAAAAGCAGATACATGCATGACACACAGATTTCAGATATGAAGTTACAGAGAAATGCTCTAGCTTCTCCCTTAGTTTTTCTTAGAGTCTCTAAGCTTAAAACACTTGTAATTGAAGTTTTATATTGTTTTCTCAATTACTGCTTCTTGGAACTTATTGCTAAGACACATATATGAGTTTTTAAACCACAGAAGGGGTTTTCTAACTCAGATTTTTACCCCATTTGCTCTGTTTTTCAAATTAATCAAAGTTCATGTTCTTAAGCTTACACCTTTATATGTTTTTTGATTTTTTTGCAAGCTCTTGATGATTTAAAGTTATGTTGGAGTCTATATCACATTGATGAGTTCAAGATTTGTCCAATAGCTTTCTTTGGATGTTTTTTAATTTCTAAACTTATTATTTAAGCTTATATTTTTAGATCTATCAAAGTATGTTGTTTAACTTTCATGTTTTATATGCTTTAATGATCGTGTGTGGCTAACTTGTTTTTCCAGCTAAGGATTGGTGTTTTAATGATTTAAGAGAGCTTGAGTGCATGTTGAAAGGTCTTTTTTTTTTTTTAAGATCTAAATGTCTTGATTTTAATCTGGTCACTTAAGATTAGAGTGAAAGACAATCTAAGACTTGAGAAATCAGCATAGGTTGTTAGAAAAATTAATAAAAAAATATAAATCAGTCAATAAATGACAAAACTTTGATTATTTGTGAGAGTTAAAGTTCTGAAATTAATTTTTAGAAGTCACCTTTTTTTTAAAAGCCTACTAATTTAATTTAATGCATGACCAACCTTCAAATTAAAGTTATTTGAGAAAAGGCATAAGTCTTAATCATAGCTTTGTCTTGTACATGTAAAGGAACTCTAATTCTACCCTTAAAAATTTTTTAAGGTTAGATTAAATCATTAATCACCTAATCCTTAGCTATTTTCCACAATTTAATACTTTTCTTTGAATTAGAAATCTTTTAAAAATTAAAATTTCAAGTTTTGAAGCAAGTTAGGATAAGTTAGAAATTTTCACCTTTTTAATTGTTTATTTGGAATTTCCTATATAATTGTAATCTAATTAATCTAGTAATTATCCACTTATTCTTGTCGGACTGACACTTTGGGGTCCTAAAAACTCCCTTACTATATTACATGTTTAATAAATGCACTTGCCTTTTCATGTTGTCTTTCAAAGTAAAATCGTTTAAAAGCATTCTAATTTTTTTAAGTCACCTAAACAAAGCAATAGTGAACTCTTAAATGTTACTCTAAGTTCAATTTATGTTGTACTTTTGGTTATTTTGATCATCCTTGAGTAGGTTTATGTAATGGCTATGAAAAATGACTTGAATACTTGGTATTGTACATATTGGGTTACCTTTAATAACTTTGTGCCTTGCATGTGAACAAATTAATTTTGGATCGTCATAGATGATAGGAGTCCAATTGATAGAGTTTTAATGGTTAATTTATTGAATTATGACCAATAATTCAGTGTAAATTTATGTATTATTATGTTTAATTTGCAGGATGGAGTTTGAAGATGAAGATTGGAGCAAAAATTAGAAGAAAGTACCTCATTTCAGTCCATTAAACATTACTCTAACACATTCGTTTATAAGCCTAGAAACCCTGACTAGCCATTTATAACCATTGAAAAACATTAACTATAATCTAATATAATATTCTTGTTAGAAAACTAGTCATTATCCATATTTCACGCTCACTAGTTTACTACTAACTCACGCTATTTGACTAAGGTATTAATTGGCCATTCAATAGTACTAGTTGACCAGTCCCATAGTTTTCACATATACTAATTGACCATACCCTACGATTGATCAACCAATCCCTACTAAAAACAATTTTTAACACTTTAAAAACTTTTCTTAAGTTTACCATACTTTTTAAAAAGAACCAAAATAATTTTTTTCAACAATACTTGACTTAGCCACACTTTAAAACTTTTCCATAAATATTTTATTGCATCAAGAGGATTTTTTAAATTTCCCCAAAATTTTCTTCTTGATTATGAAACCTATATGCAAAATACTTAAGTATGCATGCATATACATGAATTGATCCCACAAACACATTTGGATGATCAAGATAAGGATTACAAAAAAGATTATATAACATAACCTATATAACTTCACTATCTAGATCTTTGATCCTTCAGTCAACTTATTTTTTATATACATCAATTAAGCTTTAATAACTCTAATTTGAATCCTTCCATGCCTTTCTTCTTCCTATATTTCTAATACATCATTAACAATAAAAATAATTAGTAGGGGAGATGTTTTATTATTATTAAAATATTGGTGAAACTTCCTGTAGTTCAATATAGTTTTGAGGATATTTTCATGAAAACAAATAGTAGAAGAATTAAATAACTATAGGAAGATTTATATTTTATTGCTACTTTTATCAAATCTACATAATAAATATTCCTGTATTAGGAATTAAGTGTAAGAATCCTATTTTTTTATTTTTTCATTATTTGATAAGTATCCTATAAAACTTCCTAATTATTAGGATTCGTTTAAAGGATGTTGAATATTAAATAAAATAATCAAAATTTTATAATAAAAATGTGAGTAGATCGTTAGGAGGTTTTTTTATAATAGAATACTCCATTATTACAACTCAAAAGTAGGATCTTTAAGAAAGGTTAAGATTGTGAACAAGGGAAATCAAAAGGATTTTTTAGTACATCAAGCAATAATGAGATCCTATTTACTAGACCAAAATAACTTGGTATTAGAGCAAGTCATCATGATGATTACGACTAGTTAAAAACTAGGGTAACAAGATTTAGATAGGAGAATGGTGGAATCAAATCAGAAAGAAAGTCAATAGATACAAGAATTACGTAAGAGTATCAGCATAACATAATGTAAGACGGAGTTGTAATTTTTAAGTAAGGAGAAAGCACAAGATAACAAGACTAAATCAAACAATAATAATCACAACCCAACCTCACCACTAGTAACACAGTCAATAAGACATATGAGAGCATGAATTGTCCCAAAACATACCATATTAGAGTTCCTATTATAAAATGGGATATAAGACCCTTAGGATGGTTATATTGCAATGAGAAATTTTTTTAGTAAGAAACAAACTTATAAGAGGGAGCATATATGATTTTCATCCTTTCACATGACATGAAAGGTATAATTGGGTTTTTATAACCTTGAACAATAGGACCCTAGTATTATATGGGATTAATTTAAATCATATTGCCTCCTGAGATTCTAGACCTCTATTAAGTAAAAATCCATTAGTATAAGAGTACCATCTTCAATTTCAAACTCCCTTTACGAGAGAAAATTTAATTAGATCAGACGAATAAGTAGATATGTGCACTATGGAACTGACAGAGGCTGTTGTTTGTTGGTTGAATGATTAAAAATGGGAGTTCTTTAAACCGATTGTACTTTAAAAACCAAAATGAGATTAAGTGAAAACCAACGTGACGAAAGGCAAGTGTACCTATCGAACAAGTAATAAAGTGGAGTAATTTTAAGATTCCAAGTGTTGATCCCACGGGGAATATATTACTTAATTACTAGGTTGATTGGATTACAATTATTTAGGAAAATCTAAAGAAATTGATTGAAATTTGGAAAAATCTTAAAACTTGGATATTTTAGCTTAAACACCTTAGAAAATGATTTTGATTGCTTTTGAAAAATTTTGAAAATTACCAAATGTTTAAAGGACTATGGATTAGATGTTTGATGAATTATTCAAGTTTAAAAACAGATTTAATGTCTGATTAAAGTCCTTCACAAAATTAAAACAAAGCTATGGTTAAGACTTTGCTTTTTCTCCATTTAATCTTGTTTAAAGTTTGGTTAT